>JAWWEU010000020.1:475160-510938 GCA_035583155.1 Acropternis orthonyx
ACTAATTCAAACTTATTCAATAATGAGTTAACTCTCAGTGTTGCTGTTTCAATTTCTGGTTACTCGAAGCACCCCCAAAATCCAGCAGTTGCTATAGGAGCAATGTTTAAGGGCTATCAATATCACTAGTCTGTCCTATAGAAACACAAGTAATTTAACAGCATATAATTGAAGGCTGCCAAAAGATACAGTAATCTGTGGGAAATCTGAAGTTACATGTACATGTGTCAGTGTGAGTCAATGTACTTTAAAAAAAAAAAGTAGGAGCACATTTTTACTTGGAATGACTTGTGGAACAAGCTTCACAGCATCTCTGAATATTTTTAAAGGGAAAGACATAAAAGATAACACAGAGGATGACTTGCAGCACCAGCCATGCACCGCTCCAAGGGCTACAGGGAATTTTTGCATCAGTGAGTGGGAGCACCTCCCTGCAGAGATCAGAAGGCGTGGCAAGAATGAAGGGTCTTCGTCACAGTGAGTAGAATGTTGCATCCAGTTTGGGTGGCTGCCAGGAAATTTTGTTATTTGGCTTGTTTTCCTATTTTTTTATCATTTCAGCTTATTAAACCAGCCAGAATTAACTCAATTTATAAATAAATAAATAATTCTTTCCTTCAATGATACAGAAGAAGGGCTGGATGAGCACCAGGGCGGGTACACTGAGAGTGTGGAGGATGGTGAAAGAAGGCTCTTTGCAGCTCCCCATATACCATTCCTAATGGTTTGGAGAGGGAACCTATGGAGATTTGAATTTTTGGAGGATGTGAAAATCCTCACTAAATTAGTGTAAAGGCCTGACCAGGTCAGTAATGGTTATAATAAGGTTGTTATAAAAAAAAAAAACAAAAGGGTTTTCTAGGGGGTCTCAGCTTGAAGTCAGGTTTTTTGTTTCTTAGGGCTGTAAAGCTGCAAAATTTTTGACTAAGGAATCACTTGCTGGGTGAGAAGCAAAACTCACATTCCTGAGTGGAGTTCAGTTTGCAGTGGTCATGCTGATTAAAATATTCCTATTCTTAGTTAATCTACTCTTTAATATCCTGACTCTGGCCATTGAAATTCACTGTAGGATTTTTTCCACCCAGTTTATTTCACAGTATTTTCAATTATTTAAATAGAAACTAAACAAACAAGCAAACAAAAAATTGCTTAGTTTCACAAAAAGATGGAAACCTTCAAAAAGGCTCATGGAGCACAGATCCATTTACAAAGAGGATCTCAGGAAATGCTTTGGGAATAAAGGAGACAAGATTCAGAGTTCTTTTGAGGCCTGCCCTAGGCACCAACAAAGCTTTGAAGTATTTTGAATGTTTGTTTTCTATACCATTGGCACACAGCTCAGTTAAAGCACTCAGCTAATTCTTTATCAGGTATATGAAAAAGCATGGAATAAACGTGTATTCCTTTTCCAAGGCTTGTTGGCTGTCAGAGTACTGCTGAAAAAAGCTTCATTTCAGTACTCAATGTGCCTTAGTAACTGCATGACCACAAGCCATTAAGTTCTGCATCTGATAGGTGATTAATTTCCAGGGAACATACGTTAAGAGAATAAAGTATTTCCCCAGATCTTCTCCCCAAAAGAATCTCACAAAGCAATGTCAATGCTTTGTATTTACTGACAGGAAAACTGAAAAAACAGAGATGAAAAATTGGAAGAATAAAATTGAAAACATTTTTCTGGCAAAACTAGTTCCAACGTTTCAGTCAACAGAGGGAAAACAAATATTTTCCTGATTTCTGGACAGTTCTGTAAAGTAATGCAGTGTTTATGAGGAAAAAAAATATTGCAACTAACTTTATGTGAGCATGAAATGCATCATCACTGTTCCCTGACCTCTCAAACTGAGTAATGCAGGCTCACCAAGTGACTATAGCTTCTTAAGAATAGAAAAATTACTTCATCACCTTTAAAATCAACAAAAATGTCATTATGTTGACCCCTCCCACATTTTAACTGTCCTTACAGGCGGCTCAGGCTCCTCGGGTGGGGCTGATGCTGAGCCTGGGGAGGACAAGGACAGGATGGGAAGATTTTCTGCCCAGACTCTTCAGGGAATTTGGCTGCCAAGTACTAACAGGTCTTCACTGGCCATCTGCAAACTGAGATTTATTCCCCTCCTCCTCCTTGAAGCTTAGACATCTTCTACATTTGGATGGGTTTTTTCGAGAGTGCTCAGGGATGACATGGTTATTGATCCTCCTGGCAGTTCCCACAGCCCAGCTCCACATCTTGGCAATGCTGAAATTTCATAACAAAAACAATTGTCAGGATTCTTTTAATGGTAGCTCTAAAATTTGCACTGAAACTTTTCACTTACTTCATTCATCCAAAAACTTAGTGGTTTTTTTGAACTAAACCAGGAAAAAAAAATAGTCTAAATAGTTTATATTTGTGAATGTTTGTGTGCACGTGCCCATCCAGGGTGGATCTTCAAGGTGAAGTTCCAGTGTTGTCTCCAGCTTTATTGTGTAAGGACAGTTCAACAGGGGTTTCAAGAGTGTCTTATGTCAATGCAAATGTTTGAAAAATCATGTACAGCTAAATCTGTCTTTAAAACTCCCTCTTTATTGTGTAAGCTTTCAACATATGGACTTAAATATCAGTCATCTGAAGTCATCTATTTCACCTGTCTCATTAGAAGATTATATGTAACATCTATAAGAATATAAGGGTTATATAAAATTGTATCCCCTATTTATGTATTATTGTATCCAACACATATGTCCTTTCCATATGGGATGTTCTCACTGTACAGAACATGATTGGTTCCAAGTATAACTCAACAGAAGCATTCAACCTTTGATTTTTAAACTGTTATCATCTCCACTTCAACAGCCCACGTTGAAAGGAAATTCCAGATTGTGGGGGGGAAATGGTTGCCAATCTGAGTAAGAAGGAACATCGTCAGATGGCAGGGAAGTATTTGTACTAGTTGTATTAACAGAAGCAATGACCTTTACACACTCCAAAACAAGCCATATGGGCCTTGGATCACAGCAAGCGTTTGTCAAGCAAAACTCCTGAATCATTTCAAGCAGTGTTCAAACACAGCCGTAAGAAGCCTGAACACAAAAAGTTCCTCTAAAATACAACTCTGAAAGAGGGAAGATGCACTAGATTTTGAGGAAACTGCTATTTAAACCTTCCAATCCTAGAGCAACAATTTTTTTGCATAAATTTTGGCCTATTGTTGGGGATGGAAAACAGATGGGCTGCAGTTTAGCTTTGCAGCAAGAATCCAAATTCAGTTCTCTGGCTTGTTCTTAGGAGAGTTAATGAAAGTTGAATAATATGCACTGGCAGCCCCTAAAACCCTCTGTGGTTTTCTTTTTCTTTTCCTTGGCTGAGTGAGGCCATTCTGCATTAAATTTGCATATGGCCAACCTTCTCCCTAGAGCAACTCTGGTGATTCATCTGACCATATTTCTTGGTAATATGGGCCCTAATATTTAGGAACTTTGCCTTCACAGACAATATCCATGCTCCTTACAGTTTCTGCAAGTAAACCAGAAGGACCTGCAGAAGTGAGCAATGTTTTTGTATTTACCCTATTTATTCATTAAACTGGTGAGAGTGATATGTTCCTCCATGACAACACTGATCTTTAACCGAAACAAATTAAATCCATATCATAAATTCTCCTAATGGAAAGTAATACACTGAGTCGTGGATGTTTGTGGCAAAGGTATGAATAGAGTAGTCAGGGTAGTAAGCAGCACATGTTTTGAATAGAATCTAAAAGAGATCAAGAAAGAAAATATCATCTTTCAGGGAAAACAGCAACAAAAAAACCAGAGACAAATCAAGTCTGTAACCTTTGCTGTAGGTAGCACAGGTGGAGTAAAAAAAGCACATTGAATTCTGCTTGGAGAACCTCAAGGAGAAGAGGAGTTCACATGTCAGAAATCAGGGCTAATGAAGACTGCATTGCAGCCTTCTGAGTTTAAATGATGATGGGATTCAACCTGACAGAGGAATTCTGAAGTTTCTGAGAGAGGGAGAGAGATGGAAACTCTTTGCCAGACAAATAACTCTGACTTTGGCCCATTAAGAGACTTTTACCTGCTGGGCACTCCGCTTTCCTGCCATTCCACTGTGAGCAGGGAAGGTTTTCTGAGTGAAGGACTTGGAGGATATATAATGTTTTATTGCAATTCTCTGACCTGACGGACTCACTTCACACACACCACCAATGCACTGAACCTACAGGGGAGCCCGGGAGCAGCACAGGGTCGGAAAGGAACCCAGCAGAGGTTTTCTTGGAGTCTGTCACTCTTCTTAAATATCAATGGACTTCAGGAGAAAGGGGTTTTAAGAGCTGCAAAGTTACATTTGAAGTCAGTGGGGGTCAAGATGCTTTCAGATGTTACACCCTCAACAGACCCGCTGTAAATGGAGCTGTTCCCCTCTGCGAGGACACAGAGCAGCCCTTTCTTCTGCCATAACAAAAGCCTTCTTCCCATATGGATCTGCCTCGCCTGCCTGTGCTTTGGTGTTGGGTCTCCACCACAGCAATGCATCAGAGTGGTGCCTGAGGTCAGCCCTGGGGACTGGGTCCCTCTTACACCCTCATACACACTCACATTATCCTGCTTGTCTTGTAGGTTTTGATTGCTCTGCCTAAAGGACATTTTACCAATCAGACAAAAAGCAGTTTGCCTGAATCTTTTCTCCTCCCACTCTTCCCTGAGACAATTTTCAAGACAAATAGTAAATTAAGCACTGGGAGACCAGGATTTTAGGTTTAAGGTGAGCTCTTCCTCCTTCCCCTGCAGCCTGGCCTTTTATACACAGGCACCCTTCCTAAAAATGCTTGTCCCTCCATTTCCTGACTCTCGAAACTAAAAGATGCTTTTCTGGCCAGAAGGGTGGTGTGATCTGGTGGTGTGATCACAGCACATTGTTCTCTTGGCAGATGCAGCTCTGCAACTGGCACCTACGCTGCTCCCAGGACAGCCCAGGTGTCCCATCCACGGGCAGGGATCCCTGACTCTCTGGTCCGTCAGTGGCTGTTTCAGCTTGTGACTCCCATGAATACCTCATAAATTTTGCCCTTAGACTCTGCAGCCAACACAAACTGGGAGCAAAGAATGATAAAGCCTGTGGCTTATGAGGGAGGTCACAAGAAAGGACACAGCCCCAGCTCGTGGAGACAAATTATTACAGTAACCTCCAAGCAGCAAATAAAGAGAACAGCTGAGTGTTCTGAAACTTGGCTCACCTCTGGTACGTGTGCCTGCTATGAATCGCTGGCATATGGCTGCCCGCTCTGCACTGCTAGGGTTAGCTTGGGTTCTCAATTTTATAGGTGCAGTGGGAGTCTAATGCTCTTTTATTAGCACGACTCCATACTGACCTCTGTGCTAAATAAAGCAGGGACTTTAATTTCATCTCATAATCTACCAAGGGCAAATAAACAGTCAGAAATTCTAGTCTTTCTTTTTCCCCAGTCCTCATTAAAACTGTAGTCTCTGTTATTATTATGCAGACACTTTGCACTAGTTTTTTATTACAGTCAAGTACAGATGCCCTTTTTATTTTGAAGCAGAGTTAACAGCAAAGCTTTTTTTGCTAAAGTTTCTGATTATTTGCCATTGCTGAGAGCACTTTACCAACAATAGTCTCCTTGGAATATTCAGGGTTATGCACAGCTTTTAATTCTTTAAAGAGTTTGGCGATAAATAGCTTGTGTATACTATGATCTCATTTGAAAAGCAGCCAACAGATTTCTGAATGTGCTTGTCCACTTCTCCCACCATCAAGGTGCTGGCCCAGCATCAGGAGTGTGAAACAGGAGATGCAGAAGCCATGTCATGTGTTTGCAGATTTAAGACTGATCCAGTCAGTATTAGGGGGCTTTATAAAGCACCCCTGGGCTCAGCACAGCCCGTGCCCTGTATCTGTGTTCTCAGTGCCATGTGATCTGTAGGATGGCTGCTGACCTTGCTGCTCTGCCCTTGGAGTCTTGTAGGTAGGGTTGGGGAAGTGGAGGAGAGGGCAGCAAGAAAGAAAAACAGCTTCTGCTTTGATCTACACGCTGGAAGTGTTCAGGGTCAGGTTGGATGGATCTCTGAGCAACCTGGGCTAGTCGAAAGTGTCCCTGCCTATGGCAGAGGAGTTGGAACAGGATGGTCTTTAAAAGTCCCTTCCGATCCAAACTGTTTCATGACTCTGATATAGTGGCTGATAGTAGGGGCTGACCTTGCTGCTGATTTAGGGTGTCCCTCAATAAAATGAATCTCTTCTGTTCTCTTGGTGTTTTTTCAAAATATTACAAAACAACTCGTATATTTTTATTTTTCTAATTTTTTTCACTCTCACTCATTTTCATATTGTTACTTACATGAACGGAACAGTCAGTTCTCTTTGGGTGGCCATGACAAAAAATACACCTTTTTAGCAGTTCTTAGTGAGGCACTGACATGTTATTGGGGCAGTTTTTCTCCAGGAGAGGAATCATACATGACACCACGCACTTCAGAGCAGTCTGCAGTGCAGTGGCAGTGTGTGTGGGCACACAAAGTGTTCATTTTCTTTCATTTAATGATGTTTAAACACAGTGCAATGGACCAGCTTCCAAGAGTGTGGGAGCACTTGGATTCCAGCAGTGTTACCTCATTATACTCACTATTATGAGTGCTGCCATTTATGCACAGGAGTAAACATTGTGCTAAATCGTGTATCCAGGACCTAGGTTTTAGAAAATGATGTAATTATGAGCACTGAACAATGCTGAAAGACTGTGTCTAGTGAAAAGGGTTTGCTGGAGCATTGTGTAAAGCTGCAGAAACAGGCAGGTTTTGGTGTTGTCAGAAACCTTTCCGAATCTTTTTTCCCCAGATAACATTCCCAAAGAAATTAAATGTCTGAGATTAAATATGATTCATTAGTGAACAAGCCTGAAGAAGCCAGGGCAGTCAGCCATCCTACCTGACCTGCTCTGAGGCTGTGATGAGGGTGATAGATGGCTGCATGATGACAGCTTTTGAAGTGTAGATTTCTGCTAAATCAATGGACAAGATATATCAAATCTCTACTCATTTCCAGGAGCTTCTGCCAGCTCCTACAAACAGCTGCTCTTTCATTCACTGTTGTACTATGCTGGAGCCACATAACTCGAGACAAAATCCTGTTCTGTGAGTTTTTATAGTTTACCGCATTCAACTTTCCATTTTAGAAAGCAAAGAATGTAAACAACAGGGTTTTTTTGCTATGTCTGGGTAACGTGCAGCAGCTCCATAATCAATAATAGAAAATGTTACTGAAAGGCCCAATAGACCTCAAAGAGATAATGTGAATTGGCCATTAACAGTAAGTCATTATAGAACTTATTAAGTGAAGCCTTGGGACTGTCATAGAGCCTAAAGGTTGACATAAATTTTTCATACACATTGAACTTTGCTAAATGTGCTTGCATTTGATTAATGATGACTTTCTTCAGTGCTCTAATAAGAAGAAGGAAAATATGAGCTGGGGCTGCAGCAGGGAGAAAAGGCTCCTGGGGAGAAGGGCAGTGTTGGCAGCAGGGGGAACAATGGGGCTTTCTGGAGACACCCTGCCAAGTACAAGGGAGTTTATTACTCCCTGAGAAATTGTTCCTCACCACCCAGAGAGAGGGCACGGAGCACAGCATGTGGACATGGAAAATCAGTTTTGTAGTTGTGGAAATGCAAACGTTGTAGCTCCCAAACACCAACAGAGAAATCTGTCCCCGGTCCCCTTAAACCCCTTAAATATCACAAAGAACAATGAAAAAATTCACCCCTAACCCTTTCAGGCCTCCATATATCAGAAAGAACAATACAGAAGCGCTTCATATTTTACAAGGGAGAGGAGTGGTGTGTCTGCAAGTCCTGCTGGTGATGGAGCTGGAGAAGATTTGCCTTGGCAGCCAACGCAGTGAGTCACAGACTCATGGAATGATTTAGGTTGGAAAAGAAGACAACAACAGCAAAACAAACCCTCCACTTGCAGAAAGGCCTGGAGAACAGCATATGGATTTTTTCAATTAAAATAAACATGTTTTTCCCTTGTTTGAAAGAAAGAAGAAAGGGAAAAGCAATCAGTAACCTCACTCCAAGCAGTCACAAAGTCTAAGCCTCTTTCACTAACCACCAAAAATGCTAGGCATGTCTTAGAATCCAGGGGATAGCTTTAAAAAAACCTACAGAGTAGGTATTTTTCTCTTTCTAATTTTTAAATATGGTGAAGTTCAAATTTTTAAGATTTTATTTTGATTTACTTTAAAAGAGCATCCCTGTAATCAAGAATCTGACAAACAGCCCTTGCCAAGAGGACACAAGATGAAGTCTTCTCCTAGACTTAGACAATCGATTTCAGACCTGTAAAAGGAAAAGGAAATGCAAAGAACAAGAGATGAGACTATTCCTTCTCACCTCCTAGCCGTATGGGTTAGAAGACAATTATCCCCATCACCACCAGCTATAAATTTGCCACTCCAAAGCAGATTCTCCCCCAGCCATGGGGTGCTTTGCCCACAAGCTTAGCTGGTGTTTCAGCTGTTGGTGTTCTCGATGCAGTTATGAGCTACTGCAAATGGACTAAACAAGCATGAAAAAGAAAAGGAAAAAAAAATCTATCAGGTTTTGAGTTTGGCAGTTAGCGATCTCACAAGGACTTTGAAATTCTCAAGTTCAATTCTCTGCCCCAATTAAAATTGAATTATTTATAGAACACAAATTTGCTTCACCCGAAACTCTGAAAGACTCTTGAGAAGGACTATTCTCTGACTTGGAAAGAAGTCTGAGAGTCACACACAGTCCAAGCAAGTCTCTCCCTCTTTGTGTTCTGTTTTTGTTGTTTTTTTTTTCCCCCAGAGAAACACAAAATGCTCCATGGACTCTGCAGAAACCCCCCCCATGGGGAAGCAGTTGCCCCTGGCATGTACCACCCACCAGCTCCATCCAGGAGATTGGAGGTCTGGGACATCAGCACAGTCCACTGCAGGTACACACACAGGAAGTTACTGTGTCGTGCATGGCAAAGCTCTGCCCGGTGGCGAAGGTGCAGCTTCTGCACCTCCTCTGCTGTGGCGAGGCAGGAGACCTAATTTTGGAAATGGGGTTTGCAGTTAATTCAGGGAGGGAGTGAAAAACCACAGAGCTCAAGCTGGTGAGCAGGCAAGGTCCAGGACTTTGGGCAGAAATACAAGAAACAGTATTTCAAATTATTATGAATCCATAAATTTGAGTTAGCTAAAATTGCTCTTATGACTTGGGTAACTGTGGCTAGCCCAGCTTGGTCAGATATGAAAGATGAGAATTTGAAATTTTCAAATGAAGACATTAGTGATAGTCAATAATTGAAAAATAGTGCACCAACATGCTGGGCATGAAACTGGGTCAAACTGGTTGAGGCCCAGTCTCAGCCCAAATGAGTGAAAACAATAGCAGAGCTCCAGAGACCTGCAGCTAATTCACTCTGACAAGTTCACTCATTCCCTTTCGCAAGCCATTCCTTTTTCTTCTCTCTCTCTATTCTCCCTTTTTTTTTTTTTCCTTTCCTTTTCTTTTTAATTTTTAAATATAGAATGTGATTCTAGTGCCAGTGGTTCAGCTTTCGTTATGGTAGCCCAGCACTCAGATCAGTGGCCAAAGGGGAAACTTGCACAGAGCCTACCTAGATTTTTGTTTACTGACCCTTTCAATAGAAACATGTCATTCTGAGAATGCTGCTGGATGGGGAAGACGTAAAGGCATTGCAGGCATTTGGGTCCCAGAAAGCTAAGGTTGCCTCTTTCTAAGCTTTATTTAACTTGCTACCCTTCACTTTTTCTGTGAGCTTATCAGTGGCAACATGGTGAAATTCAGCATTTTATTTTGTCAGTCAGTCAACAACAAGGAGCCAAGAAAACATGCAAGCTCTTTAGAAGCTTTTCTCAGCTCTGGTGGAGCAGTCTCTGAGGCAGGAGCTCACACAAGACCACATCAGTGCTGGCAGTGAGCTTGCAGGCTTGCACCCCTTGACATGAAGTCAAAGACAAAGGTTTGACATTATGGCAAGAACACCACAGAGGCCACCTCAAAATTCCCAAGTAAACCCTACCCTTCCCTATCAGTGCAGAGTTTTGAGAGTTCCCTTAGCAATCAGCCCTGCACTTGCATTCCTAATTGCTTCTTGCCAGGCATGAGGAATGGTGTTCAGAGGAGCAATGGTGATCAGAGGAGGAATGGTGTTCACGAGAGCAGTGGTGTTCAGAGGAGCAGTGGTGTTCACATGAGCAGTGGTGTTCAGAGGAACAGTGTTCACAGGAGCAGTGGTGTTCAGATGCACTGCGGGCACACGGGAAGGAGTGGCACGTCATCCTCGCCCAGGTGCCGGTTCTGGTGACACCCAGCCAGACACGGAGCTGTGTATTTTTGCTCATACATGCACTCACAAAAAATCGCTCCTGGTAACATCACACTGAGGGTGTTTGTAGGGGGTTTGTTGTATCCCCTCAAATGATGTCTCAGGCAGCACTTCCAACAGGGAAAAATGGCCAAACCACCGTCTGCACTTGCTGCTGTCCCTTGCCTTACCTGGCTCAGCCGTGGTGATCCTCCTTTTAATTAGGGTTTTCTTCAAGTTGTAATTAATCTTTCAGTTGCCTTCCACGGATGTGAGGCTCAGTTCTTCCCTGAGCTCAGTTGGGAAGACAGAGAGACTGCGCTAAAGCAACTTGGGTGAGTAAACCCCTTCCCAGGACACTCAGATCTTTGGGAACGCGCAACAAACTACAAGCACAGCCCTCAGCCCTCTCAGGTGTGCCGGGACTGACCCGGAGCTGCTGGGCTGGGCTGGGCTGGGCCGGGCTGGGCTGCCTTTTGCACTCCGATTATTAACTTGAGACTCCCTGACCACCGTGGTGAAGTTTAACACAAATAAATGTCCTGTTGTTGTGCCAGAACACGCTGCTCATTTGAGGTGCTGCAGACAACAAGCAAGGAGGGCAATTCCCAGCACTTCAGAGGTGGTGTTGGCTGAGATTAGCAAGCCTAACTTAATAAAACACTGTTATAATTACATGTTCACTGGGAAGGGGGAAAAGTAATCAAATGAAAAAGGACAAAACCAGCAGGGAAAGAAAATTTATTTCCAAGCATCTACGAGAGTGCTACAAACAATAGAAACTAAAACTCAAAGCATTTAAAACTATTTAAAAAATGTAGTTGACAATGTCCTTCTTAAAAATTAAACATAAAAATGTAGAAAATGCAGTTATTAAGTGTAAAATTTGCTCAAAAGTGAAATAAACCCAGATAGCATCAATGAGGATGGAGTCCTACAAATGATTTATTTTTTACTTTATTTCAATTTGTTAATTTGTAAATTGATACCTTTTTTTTTTAATGTGTATGTAAATTTATAATGGAGAAATGTGCAAATCTAGCAAAATATTCTTTGGATTATAAACAGAGAAAAATCAACAACCAAAGAAATTTGAACCAAGTTAATAATAAACTATAGAATTATATAGAATGCATAAAGCTATAATAAAGTGAAATATTACAATAAACATTGTTGAGCAAATCTGATTTAGCAAACTCTGCCTTATAAAACATAGGGATATAATGGGACAAGTGAATATGTTATGGATATAGAGCTGAAACATCAGTCATAATTTCAAGGAATTAAATTTTAACCTAACTATATAAATGGGGGTCTTCAGAAAAGCGATACACCAACAAATCAGCTTTCCTCTCAGATCAAGCAGTTTTGTAGCTGACTGCAAATGAAGGACAGGGTCTGTAAAGTGAACGGCAGGGAAATGTGTATCATTTCTATTTATTGCCTCTTCCCATATTGCAGCTGCTGATCTCTGACCCTAAACAGCCAACTGGATTAAATTCAGCAGAAGTACAGCTGTACACAGATGCAGAAAATGGTGATGCACAGAACATATTCCAATCCCTTGCTCCTTCTGACTAATATAAAAAAAGTTAGAGATTGCCTTTTCGATTAAAAACAAACATTACAAAGGCCAGCTCCGAAAGCAGTCTGTATTTCTGTCATCACAAGTTAAAATGTCTTCCTATCCACAGACGATGCTATTCTACTGAAAAAAAAACACACCAAAAAAAAAAAAAAAAAAAAAGGAAAAAAAAATCAAAAGAAAAAAAAAAAGAAACAAGTGCCGGAATCTTAATTACTACTTAGGTAAGGTAATTGTCAGGTAGAACAGTCTTTAGAGAACTTACAGCTAAACTGGGTCAGGTTTAAGTCTCTAGAACCCACAGAAGCTTAGCATAGATAGGAGAACTCACAAGCCTGGAGTACATTGAGTACAGAGCACTCCTGTCCACCTATAAAGTCACTTCTGAGACCTCTGGAATTCCTAAGATATAAGATAAATGCTTATTACATGGGGAATATTGAAAAGTATTACACTTAATTTAATCCAGAAAACACAGCAGTCTTATATGACGAGTCTCACTGTGTTCTGGGAGCAGCCACAAGCTGTAGATAGAGAGGGTACAAAATGTTCACCAGACGTTACATTTGTTTTAATCTAAAAAACATTTGTAAAATGTACTTGATTTTTAAATAATCACTTAACAAGGCAACAAACCAACTACAAACACATAATAAATAAGGCTATTAAAAGGTCACAATTGTAGTAAATTAGTCAGAACTATAAATGGGACATTAGAAACACTATGTTTTTCATTATATGCTTAATAACCAGAACAAGAATTAAAAAAGAATCAGTTTATTTCAAAGTCTGCTTCTTATATTGAAGCACATATTAAAGCAACAGTACAATGTTCATAAAATATAAGTGTGATGCTGTAACATTTCTTACATGTCAGAATACTGATATTTGTATGTATACTAAAATAAGAATTTTAAAATTGTACAAATAGATACATTAAAAATGACATAGAAATAGGGCTCCTCCCACTGCAACAAGACAGAGTTTTTATATCTGGCACATATTAGTTCAAGATGAAAGTATAAGCAAAAAGATTTACAAGAATCAGCAGTAACAAGTTTGATGCTCCAGAGACATAATAATTGTACATTGTACTGTACATACATCATATGGGTTTAAGCTGGCTGAATATTATATATTTCAAGTTTAAAAATGCACTACCATATAGAGTGTCCATAGTTTAAGGCGAAATTACAGCTCAGAACTGTTATCTTTTCTAATTTGTGGAAGCTTCTTTGACGTAAAAGATTTAGATGTTCATAATACATAAAAGGTTTCCCTTGTTTGTAGGTTCACTTTTAGCATTTTCCTCCATTTAAATATTTTGTATTTCTTAAGTGGGTTTCCCCTTTAGTGAAGCTGGCAGCCAACTTCCAGATTTGACTTTTGTAGGAAAAGGTACTTCACAGTATTTACCACTTTTATGTCCTTTTTTATCAAAGGAATCCTCTCTGTCAAACTTAAATGTTTAAACGAGATTTTTCTCAATTTTTAAAAAAATACCTGCTAACATTTCTTCTGGATTCTTCAGAACATCGGACACAGTTCTTAAGGCCAAATCTTAAACTTTATTGTTAAGAATCATCATCGAAAGTGTCTTTGGAGCCATACAAGTCTGCAAGTTTCTTAAATCGAGGTCCCCAGTTTTGTAGATAGTCGTAGTCCAAATCAGAATCTGTTGTCGCTGACTCCAAGGAGCTGAGTGAACCAGCCACTGAGCCTCTGCCCTCGTAGCCATAGATCTGGATAGAGTCATAAGGAGGAGCAGTTGGGTCATTATCAGCCTCTTGTATTCTGGTGTTGATGAAATCATCAACGTCAACACTGTTGGGAGCCGGCCGAAGCCCCGGCCTCGGCATGTACTGGTACTCGGGTTTTATGTCTTTGCGAGGAATAAACCCATTGATGCCATCGGGGTTCTGCAGCGTAGCAATGTCAAATGCTTCCGTGTCTTCCTCGCCTCCACCCTCATCATCATAAGTAATAATGTTCTCTCGGACGTCTTCCTCTTCAAAAACAATCAGAGGTTCTTTCTTCTGCCTTTTGAGTGTTACAAACAGCACTACAATGACTAGAGAAAATAAAAGAGCGAGTTAGACCGTACTCTCAAACAGCAGCGCCTTTACAAGCAGATTATTGCATTCACTGAACTCTCAGCCTTTGTTCATTGTGGATGGTTGCCAACATCAGCACTTTTAGCACACCTTGCAGTAGTGTTTGTACACAGACCTGAACATACTGATCTGAGGCTTCCTGTTTGGGCTGCATGCCACTGCTCTTACTAATTGCTCATTACTGCAAGACTTATTCAAGGAAAGCATTTGTGGGCCCCCAGTGCTGCAGGAACACTGTGACACTGCCTTTGAGCAGCCCCATCACAAGAATATCTGCAACAAAAAAACCCATGAATCTCCTGTATGCCCAAATCTTCAATCTAATTCCACAGGTCATTTCCATTAAAATGGAAATTTTCTTAAGCAACACTTCCAAACATGTCTGTGTTATGTTCCTTCTCACTTCAAAATTTCTATAAAATAACTTTAAAATCTGTAAGAAAAGAAAGACTAAAATTATTATGGGTAAATCAAAAAATATCTTATAAATATTTTCAAATCATCAGGAAACACTATAATGCACTTTATTAAAAGCCAGTCTTCTGAGCCACTCGTCTCTCCACAACATGAGAGGGTTCGAGGGGAATAGCTGGCAGGAGCCATTAATGCTGGCTGACCTCAATAAGGAAGTTGTCACCCAGGGAAGATCACAAAACTCCGAACCTCCTTTACACAGTGTCCCTGATTAACTGATACTAGGCCACAAAAGGACATTCTCCAAGCACACCAAGACAAATTCACTGATGTTTGCTATTGCAGTTATCAGAGTCATGGAATGGGTTGAGTTGGAAAGAACTTTAAAGATCATCCAGTCCCACCCCCTGCCATGGGCAGGGACACCTCCCACCAGCCCAGGTTGCTCCAAGCCCCCTCCAACCTGGCCTTGGACACTTCCAGGGATGGGGCAGCCACAGTTTCTCTGGTCAACCTGTGCCAGGACCTGCCCACCCTCACAGGGAAGGATTCCTTCCCAATATCTCCAACCTGAACCCACTCTCTGTCTGTTTGAACCCATTCCCCTTTTCCTGTCTCTCCGGGCCCTTGTCAACAGTTTCCCTTCATCTTTCTTGCAGGTTCCCTTCAGGCACTGCAAGGCCACGATGAGGTCACCCCAAAGCCTTCTCACAGCCAGGCAGAGTAGCACCCCCTGTGAAAATAACAGCTAAGAAATTAAGACCCATTTATCCATCCTGGAGCTGAAGGTAAGGTTATTTTTTTACCACAAATCAGCAGGGAAGAGGAATAAGGCAGGCCATTTTTTTACCTAAGAGGATGACAATGCAGGCCAGGATGGCGATGAGGGCGCCGGTGCTGAGCCCGGCGTTGAGCACGTAGGCTTCGGCATTGCAGGAGAGCAGTGAGCCACCACCGTCGCAGCCGCACACACGCACTGTGAGGGTGTTGGTGCTGCTCAGGGGGGGCAGGCCCCCATCACTGATCACGATGGGCAGAAGGTACAAATCCTGCTTCTGGCGGCTGAATCCCTCACGCCTCACCAGAACGCTCGCCGTGTTATCTGTTTAAAGAAGAGAGACACTAATCGTTACTTCTTCCGCAAAGTCATCCTCTTAGTCAATATTGATAAGAAACAGACCTTGCTTCAATGTCTCTCAATTTTCAGAGGCTTCAGCAATACAACAAACCAGTACAAAGTATCACCTTCCTAATGATCCAAGAGCAATTGCACTATTATATTTAATTCGTACATTGCCAGCCTCAGTTTTAATTCTTGCACAGTGATGAGGGCAACACTGGGACACAGATAACCTCTGCTAACACCTCCTGTTAACACCCCACTAATGTTCTGAGAAACTCACGATAGCTCTCCAGCTACCAGAATGACTGGGCCTTCTTATTGCTGGTTGAGCAAGTTTTAGTCTCTTTGCAGAACTAAAGCTTTCCGTGGAGGGGGAAACCCAAATCTCCTTGATGTGCTGTTCTTGGAGTCACACCTACAGGCACAGCAGACAGAAATCTGCCCCCAAATGGGCTGTGTTAGTGAGACTCCCCCCAAAACAAAGGCCAGCATGTGCTGTGTATTGGGAGAGCTGAGTCTCAGTGTTGACCTGTTCCACGAGCAGTATTTTATCAGAACCTGTTCATCACCCAAATTCCCCAAGTTTGGTCATCCATGCACTGTACGTCTGGGCACACTTTGAGTTATGTGGAGATGAGGAAGAGTTAAATCATAGAATCACAGAATATCCTGAGTTGGAAGGGACCCACAAAGACCACTGAGTCCAACTCCTGGCAGTATTTCTGTAATGTTATTCCTGCTGTTCTCCCTGAGGGGTGTCCTACCATGAGTCTCCTGGTGCAGGGGACAGAAACCAAGCTGCCATCTCAGCACAAGGCATTCTGGATACTCCTTGAAATTTCCTGGGGTAAAAGCCTTTGAGGGGGAAGTGTGCGAGATGACACCCTGGGCTGAGGCAGCCAGAGCCTCCCACTCCTGACAGAGCCTGGGAAACACAAAGGGAGCTTCTTCATTGTGCTCCTTGTTTCTCAACTCAAACTGAGCCAAAGTTTATAACAATTGTAAACACCCTGAAGAAAATAAAACAAAACAATCATATCCGAGGTTTTCATATCTTCAAAAACTAGTTCATGTTGAGGATTTACTTCACACAAGCTTTTCTGGCTTGCCATGCTATTTATTTTTCACTATATAACTGAAAGAAAAAAAAGAATAGGCATTTTAACTACTAAGGGAGGGCTGTTCACCTCTGATGGTACCCACTTTACTACTGCCTCAGGGTACTGCAGAAGATTAATCGTTTTCCTGCTGAAGACTCAGCATAAATTCCAGAATTTAATAATGCAAATCATAAAACCTCTCCTAATGATCTAATCACTGCTATTTCCATGGAAGCTTGTGAATAAATTATATCCAAAGAGAAGTATTCTTGCCTTACATTAGCCAACCTTGCAGTCCCTGATGTAGGACAAGGTCTGAAAATGTCCCCAGATTTGGTAGACACAGACCAATTTACATGATGAGAAGGATGCTTTTACTGTTTATCTGACTCTCCCACTAGGAACTTCTGCAGATTGCACCAGAAAGGATGAGTATTTTTAGGTAGGATCTGCTTGCTATACACCAAATTAATTCATCCCCCCTCTACCCTTCTCCTGCCAGGCCCACCACACCCAATGTCCCAAGTGGGCACCTGGGCAAGACACAACTGTAGTGTTTTTGGTGTTGAAGTCTCACAGAAATAACACTGGGCAGAAAACAGCTTGGCAGCTTCTCCTTAAGGGATGGTCACATCTGCTAAGGAAGCTGATAAAGATCTGATTGTTTATCACTTGTGGTTTTTGGAGGTGCCCTTTTTTCCCTTCAAAGTCCTTCTAATATCTTAAATGTTTACAAGCAACATATAAACTTTGTAGCATGACTCTTTAAAGGACCTTATATCAGGATATATCAGGATATCAGGAGCTTTATTTTAGGACTTTAGATTAATGGGCTTGTAACAATTCAGTATAAATAGAAATATAACAACTAATATCTATTATACTATCAACTAATTTGAACTAATATATATTGATACAGAATAAAACTATTCCAGAGACTCCTCTAATATGTGTTTAATAATTCATTTTCTCAATATGAGAGCCAAGATCTGTTCTATTAAATGAAAAATCACAATGGGACAGATTATTCTTGTGGCAAAAAATGTGAACATTAATAGTGGGCTGAACTGCAGCTGCCTCAAGGCTGCAAAGGCAGCGTGGAAGGAAACAGTACCATATATTAGTGTATTTAGTCTGTTGGACATGTATTTTTTATTATATATTTTATTTTTTTCTTGCATTTTGACTGTTTAAATAGTATTCCTAGTTAGAAATAAGAAAAAGATGGCAAATTATTCAGTTATTATACAGATTGGCTACATTACATTACACAAAGATTAGACTAATTACATCACACAAAGGGTGAATTTGATCCAATGGGTGATTTATCTGTTTTAAGGTGAAGTGATTTCTAGTTTAACATAAATTTTTAAAAAGAAAAATGCAATCAACATGCCTAGCTACAGTTTAAAAAGGGCTACCATACATCAAGCCTAAAAAGTCAATTTTTAAAACTTTTTTTTACTGTCTATTTTCACTTCTCACATTTAGAAGAAACACAATATCCATAAGAGGAAAAAAAACCCCTTTAACCTAGATAAAAGATAACATATAATCCTAGCTAATATTCTCTTTCTTAGTGTTTCATTATTTTCAAGTCTCAGGAGTGTAACTATAATCCAGATAAAATGGCATTTTTTAAACCCACAGAAGTTAAATGTCAATATCAGCTTAAAACTATTACTTAACACATATGGGAGTGACCTGATTGACAGTCTTAATGAACACAATGGGGGTCAGCCCGAGACAGGAGGAAGAAAACAGCCATCTCAACACCAATCCCCAAAAACACACAAGCTCTCAGTTTTCCAGCTATTATTGTCTGGGATATCCAATATCCGAAGGTGTTGGAAGTGAAGATTACCTGTACTCTCCATGAAATCTTCACAATTAGAAGTTAAAATTGCATTACTTCACATTGATCTTTATACTGATCTCCCTGACCTTTGATTTTTTTTTCTTTTTCTCTGGTTATCTTATTGATGGTTTTCTAATTTTTCCTCCACAAACAGGCAAATGTAGCTTAGCTTTGGGGGGCTCGTTAGCACATGTATTGTGTAAGGAGGATTGTAGGTGAAAGGAACTGGCTGCAGTGTGAACATGATCACCTGTATGGGAGTGTGAGTGCTGATTCAGCAATAAAATAAACAATTTCAGGGGTCCAGCTGTCCAAAACCATCAGCAGCAATCGCTGTGGATAATCCATGACAAAATCCTGTAAATATATTGTTCATGTGCTTCAAAATCTCTTGATTAAAAGAAATTGCAAGCCAGAGGACACACTCCTATTTAAAAAGTAGATTTTAAGTCCCTGATTTCATGGGCTCACAGACAATTCCAGGCTCTGTAAAGCTCCATCGTGTGTATTTGAGGTGGTCACGACCCTTCCAGTGACGCTGGCTGGAGCGAGCCCAGCCAAAGGGCATCTCAGTTTGGGACCCAGCAGGACCAAAAGCAGGAAATGCATTTCCTAAAAACTTGTCCCTGTGCCGTGAAGTGTCAGGAGCCTCCACTGCTCTTTTGAAGCTCTGAGTTTAACGGGAGCGAAACTGAGGGGAGCCGGGGCAAACACGGCACTGTTCATTCCTGTGCTGTAATTCTGGCAAGGCTGCAGAAGGAGTGCAGTGTCTGCTCCCAGCATGTGCTGAGCATGGAAGGCAGCCTCAGCTGAGCACTTGGGAACACAGGAGGCTGTTAATAGGATATAGAAGGTGATTATGTTTTTCCGATTACTGCAATATGTGATTACTTTTAGGAGCTGGTAAAAAGCAACTCTATTAAATGATAATTATAGAACTGTATTCACTATAAAGTTCTGTAATAGGCCCAAACATTGGAGTTTTCATTAACTGTTCGGCACAGTTAATAAAGCCATTTTTCTTTGAAACTAGCAATTCCCTCTGAAAGTAGTGGCATGTTATATTGAATACTCAGATTTAGAGCTGAAAAAAAATCAACTTTGAGTTATCATGTAAGTTATTTGACTTACAAATGGTAACACACTCTCCCTGTGAAAGTTTTTATGTGGAAGTACATAAAATGTTAACATTTTTACTTTGCTCTTTACCATAACTTACTTACAAAAAACTCCACAGAAATAGTTAAATTAACAACATCATTGAACTGAGGATTGTACAAAATGAAGGCAAGAAAGGATGGGAACAGATTAATTTCTTTACGCTATTCATTTCCCAAGACCAACATTATATGGGAAGATCCACTACTTAAATACAGTCTTGTTTTGTCAGGTACAGACACTACATTAAACTGACATCATCATTTTGGCTACAAAACATTTATATCTGGGTTAATTTTGCCAGTAATGAATTTGCTGCATATGAAAATGAAGGGTTAGTGGAACTGTCTGGAGTCAGAAACCATAATACTACTCGTCTGCAGCTGTATCAGAGCATCTCAACTCTGACCCACACTTACAAAATCTAATCTATTTTCAGTTTGATGTGGAGACCATAAAATATATTTTAAAGCAAAACTTGGCCTCAGGATCTCAAGCAAAGAACACATTCTTATTTACTTCTCTCTAAAAATACATCCATGAATTTTTCAGAACTTGTGTTTTACTGCTTTAAAGAGAAAAAATATATCCCCTGCACCGGGTCCTTTATGAATTGCTTATGCATGTACAAGTGTCAAGCACTTGGCAACAGCATTGCTTTGATCAGTCAAGAATAACAGAAATTTTGTTTGGGAACTCTGATGATAATTACCCTCCCTTCAGATGTGGATAGAGATATAAAGTGTGCCACAACAGAAGTCTGTACTGATGTCATGTATGTGGACTGTGTCGCCTTTTGTACTTCCGACACTCTTGGATTCATTATTTAAACAAGCTCAACAGAGTTTTACTTTTCAGAACACACTCAAGTTTCCTTCTAACATTAAAGCTTGCTAATCAAAACGAACTCCTTAGACACTGGAACAGTTTTTGCCCTGTGCAGGTAAATGAAAAATGAACATTGAATCAAAATATCATATTGATTATCATTAAATAAATAGAATAAATATGTATAATGGTTGTTTGTCCCCCTCCTCTGTCTCTCTCAGCCTTGGCAAGTCACAGTCATTGATGCTTTATGTTTCATATTATTTCTTATTCTCAATTCAGTTTTGACACTCACCTATGCCTGAGTTTTTTTGCCTACAGATTTCTTACATCTTGCCATCAATGTGAATACAAGGCTGTGCTCCATTTCATGAGCAGCAAAATGGCCAGGGGGTCAGGATACCCACAGGCTGAGACACACCCAATCCAGGGACGTTCCACCATGGAAATCCCTGGTTGCATTTCCTGCACAGGGCAGTGATTTGATTCCAATGGGAATCTAGCCCATGTCTCTTGTGATCCATAATTTACAAACACTGGCAAGCAGAGCAAGGTGAACAAATGCAGGCAACCTAACAATTTCTGCTGTTCCAGCTAATTTCAGCTTAGCAAGTCAGGTTTCTCTAAATCAAGGAGATCTGCCAGTTACATTCAGTGAATGTTTGGCAGTGTTTTTCACCCTCTTCCTGGGAGATAAAAGGACAGTGGATTTTTCATGTAAGGTATTATTATGAAATTTCAAATATGCATTCAAGAAAATGAAAATGAGTTAAGAAGCATTATGCTGTTCCAAGAACATCCCTGCATTTCAGCTGTGTATTTTCGCCTGCCTTCCCTAAATCTCTGAGAAACAGGCACTCTGACAAAGTTAATGACAATGCTGTTTGTTGCTTGACATTAGGTTGGCCATTAGTTTTACTTTGTCATTTCTTTGGACTCTAGTATAGAGGGAATCTTCACACAAACCTCTGTTGTCTCTGAGTGTAAAATTTGGGTTATGAATAATTTCAGGTGGTAAACTGAAGATAAATCTTGGTCCATTGGCCGAGTCATCCTTGTCATCAGCACTAATTGTAATAAATTGCTGTAAAAGAAAAGCACTCTGTAAACAAACATCTCCTTCTCTGGGTGCATCACATACCAACAGCATTCCAAGACAGCTCTTGAATATAAGGAATTCTGAAATAGCAGAACCCCCCTTCAAATACAAATATATGCAATTATAAACACAGAACAGACTCCACACTAGAACAGGGAATCTTTATTTGCTATTGCATTTAACTAACACAGAATTCTAGCTGTAAAAATATACACCGTTCACATTCTTACAAACAAACATGTGCTAATGATAAACCAATAGACTAAATAAAATTCTGTAGAAAACTCAGCAGCTGAGAGAGTCCTTTTCAAACTGCTACACTAAGTGCAAAGGCACAGATCATGTGCAGAGCTGTATTTCTGCATGATACTAACCCCTCTTCCTCCCAGATTGCCAGGAATAAATCTGTCAGCTGAACTCTACAAGCACTGCACTGGGATTCACTGAGTGTTTCCGTAATATCCAAACCAGGCTCACAACTGGGAAAGCTGTTCCCAACCAGCTTTGCTGCCTGTGTGATGGTGGATGCTCACAGCCAACACCAATCATATTTAATGCACAAAGCACTGTGTAACTACTGATAGCAGTTAAAAAATAAAAACACAGGGAGGTGCCTTTCTGTGTGCTCTAGGCATTTGGGCCAAAATTTCAAAACAAACGTTCATTTACTGCCACTCATTGGAGCTGACAGAGAAAAACTGGGCTGACACCCTACAAAAGAGCTGCGTGGGCAAAGGGAAGGAGGTGGGCAGGGGAAAGGAGGTGGGCAGAGGAAGGAGGTGAGCAGAGGAAAGGAGGCGGGCAGAGGGAAGGAGGTGGGCAGAGGAAGGAGGTGGGCAGAGGGAAGGAGGTGGGCAGAGGGAAGGAGGTGGGCAGAGGGAAGGAGGTGGGCAGACCATACCTGATTGCTTCGGGCATTCTCACACACAAAGGCCTCATAGGCTGCTGCAAACTTGGGAGCGTTATCATTGACATCAACGACCTTAATTGCAACTGGGACTTTGGCTTCCTGGTGCTGTTTGTCTACAAGTGGAAGCAAAACCAAAATGAGAAGCAGGAAATCCCCTCGAAATAAAGAAAATCCCAGCTGCATCCAGGGAAAAAATAATAGGTAGAGGTATTTCTATTGTGATTTATTGCAGCATAGCAAACTGAGACAATTGGAAGGGTAAAGAGTTTTACCATGGATTATAAAATACCTCCGTGAAATACTTACGGACTTCAACTGCAAAGACAGAGATATTATGCCAAGCAATTTCTTCCCTATCCAAAGCTTTTATTGTCTTGATGTTGCCATCTTCTGCATTGATAACAAAATATCTTTCAAGGTCGGTGTGACGATCAATTGAATATCTAAAGAAGATTGAAAGTAAGTAATTAGAGAAAAGAAGGACTTAGAAGTTTTGCACATCCAAATTTGTTCTATATAATTATTATTTCTGAATAATTTTAAGTAGTACACTTATTGTTGCCCTCAATATCATTGTCAAAGGGATGATATATGTTCTCTTTAAAGGAGAATCACCTGGTTGGTTTCTACGTTTAGAAAAATAGTACATCAGAATGTTTGTAATACGTGAAAATTGCTGGTCTTTGAAGTCTTGTATTAAAGCCCTAAAATATTCTTTACTTTTTTCTTTTATAAAACATGATAAAAATATCTACTGAGATATTTGTGTTTTCTTCTGTTTCATATTAATAATGGTGATCTTTTAAGTCTTCTGATCTTTGGTTTACTCAGAATGTTAATTGATCACACCAGTTTCTTAAATATTATCCTCTATCTGCACGTTTATACAGCTTCATACAGCTCTTTCATATCTTCACGTTGCAATTCTTTGAAATGTAAAGTATACCCACAAAGGAGAGGTTTATACTTTAATTTACACAAAGAACATGACAAAATTAACTAATACAAGACTGTTTTAAGAATCCTTCCCTGGGAGGGTGGGCAGGCCCTGGCACAGGATGCCCAGAGAAGCTGTGGCTGCCCCATCCCTGGGAGTGTCCAAGGCCAGGTTGGATGGGGCTTGGAGCAGCCTGGGCTGGTGGGAGGTGTCCCTGCCCATGGCAGGGGTGGAACAGGCAGGGCTTTAAGGTCCCTTCCGACCCAAACCATTCTGTGATTCAAAGACAATCCAAGATAACTGCAGTAAGTAGGTGTCTGTATGTTTTTGTCTTTAGCAATTAACATTTAACAATTACCCAACACAATCTCTAATCCCCTGCTTAGACTTCTACATTTTGAGAAAAAAACCACACTGTGATAAAAGCACAAGATATTTGTGGAAAATATAATTTAGAAGAGAGTTGAACAAAGATGCCTTAAAGTATCTTTCAATTACTCACAGTTGTGGTATGACATAGGCTTTGAGAAACTGCAACAAAGCATAAAAACAATGCTGGATAGTTAAAGTTATTAATATTCTGGGTGTATGTAGATCTCTCACACTATCTTAATAACTTGCACAACAAAAAGCTAATGCTTGGAAGCAAACAGAAAGAATGCAGTGTACCTTATAGCACTGTTGGCAGCATCAGGGTCTTTGGCATGTACTTTTCCCACCACAGTACCAGATGCTGCATTTTCCTGTACCTCAAAAATGTAACTCGGCTTCAAAAACACAGGTGGCTCATCAGCATCTTCCACTGCTATTTTCACTGTCACCGTGTCCTTGAACGGCCCATTGCTGATGAACTTGGGGTCAATATGGACATTGGCTGCCTCCACCTTCAGGCTGTAGGATTTTTTGGTTTCATAATCTAAGGTCTGTGAGAAACAAGAAGACAATGCATTCCACAGTTAGGAAAACCAGAGTGTAAAAGCAGCAAGCAGTGCCCTTGTATTCAATGACATAAAACAAATGTGAGCATCTGTCAACAAGCTTGGACTGAAATGTGTGTATTTAAAAACATAAAGACTCAAATGGAAGGAGCTACATTCTATGTATGGAGCAGCAGAGGAAGTCACTGCAAATATGACAGCAGAGTCCTTGCCTTGCTCTTTGCCTGCTGTATCACTGAGGAAATCATCTGTTCAGGGAAAACTAACCTTTTCTTCATGTAACCTTTCAGGTAGTACAAAAGGGCAAGGGACAGGAAAGGGGCTCCCACAAGAGGCCAGGCTTCATCTGCCCCAAGCTGGCAGGCATTCCACAATGATGTGCTCTGAACTGCGTCTGGGTGCCCCATGAGATAGGACACAGAGAAATTAAATTATTTACATAGTGGGTAAAACATGGAGATGGTTCACAGCGCTTTCATTTCTGTAGAGCTTTCTGTCCGTAGAGCTCATAATCCTTTCCAAAGGGGAGGTGAAATAATGCCCCTTGAACTAAGTCCTTCTAGGCATCTTATCAGAGTCACAGCACATCTGCACTCTCCTTGGCATAAGTGGCTGCAGAGTTGCAGTACTGGTGGCCTTGAATTCATCAAGTAAGTGCCACAATTCAGAGTCTGCTGACACCATAGATTGAGCAGTGGGATTGCTTGCCCACGTTTTAAAACACACAAAAAGTCCACGCCCACCTCTAGAACTGATACAGGAATTGAATCAGAGCAAAGTTTTGAGCAGAGGAGACCCCTGGGTCTCTTTCTGAGGGACTGCCCCAGTGGGCAGGGCAGGGCTAACTATGAAGTTAAGTTGCCCAGGCCTTCTCCTCTGAATTCTGATTATCTCCAAGAGAGATAAATAGCTTCAAAGATACAAAGGGCAAAATAATAATGCTTAAATAATGACTAAGATTTATGATTTATGATTTATAATTTGTAATTCAAAATTAATTTAATAACCCTGTCAAAGATCACACTGATGGTTTGTACATGAGATCCCCTCTGCTGCTTTTTGCATAGCCTGTGACTCCTTCAGAACACTATTGTGGACAATGCACAGCTGAAGAATTCAAACTATAGGGCATGAGGCTGTTCAGACTGAACATAAAGCAACAGTGAATGTCTGCTACTTATCAGCACTAGGCAAAACTTCATTAACAATGAAGCTGATGGTATTGTATTTTACCGTGACTTTTTATTATGAATTCATTTAGTTTGTGCAATTAATCCACTGTACAGTGTTTATGTAACTCTTCTTGGTTATTTTCTTCCATTCCAATTCAGCTAATGGGGAAATGGAATATTAAGAGTTAATCACACGTTTAGAAATTACGTGAATTTGCATTTACTAATATTTTAGCTTAGGTGGTAATCCATCATTACCAATATGCTGTCAGCAACAAAGAATATGACACATTAGTAGGTATTACCCACCTTCTTAAGCTTTACAACCCCTTCCTGAGTCTCATAATCTGTTGTAATCTCAAACAGGTCCATGCCATCTCCATCAATGATACTGTAAGCTACCAAGCCATTTTCCCCAATGTCAGGATCTTTGGCCTTCACTCTTCCTACTTCCTCTCCTGGGACAGCTGCTTCTGACACAGACATCTGATACACACCTGGGGGAGGAAAAAACAGGTATTTCCTTAAGTGTGTGGCCTGGTCTCCAGCTGTATTGAACTCACTGAACTTGTAAGTTCCAAATATTTTTTTACATTTTCAACCCCCGCTGAGGGAATGTTATGTTATAAAGAGCTCTGATGAGCAAGTCATCTGTGAAATCTTAAAGCACATGGCTTATCTGTACAACAGAACCTCCTTCCTAATGTTTTACACCCCATCTCTGTCCCTCTCTGTCCAGGGGGACTTAAAAGGACAGCCAACCATTCACAATGCAGAAACCATGGCATCAAAGGTTGTCATTTATATCAGAAATGTTATTACAGAAATGGAAGGGAAACTCTCTTTCATATGCTCATGGTATGACCTTCAACTCTGTTGAGTCCAGAAGCATTTGTGCCCATTCATTCAGGAGCCATAAATTAAATACAATGAATTGGATAAGACCTCTCTGCTGTACTGGCTGAAGAATAAATCTGCTGCTTTCTCTGGCTTTACTTTGGAGTGTGAATGTATAGTAACAATGCTTATTGAAACTTAACACCACAGACAATATGTACCAATTTGTATTGAATTCAAACCAAGCAAAAAATGGTTTTCCCACATCAAACTCCAACAGAAAAACCACCCCCAAGCATCCCACAGATGTGTTCCCTTATAGATGTTTCCTTCTGCATTTGGGGACACCAGAGGACAACAACACTGTTCCTGGAAAAATCTCTCTCCAACAGTGGTCTTTTAGGCAGTACTGCTTCCAAGACCTTCCCAACCCCCTCCAGAGTTCAGACAGCATAACCTGATCCTAAATGTAGAAAATCGATGTCAGCATTTTCAGCCTCCTCATCAGCACTAATAAACTGGGGAGGGGAAAAAAAGAAAAAAGCACGTGAAAACAAAATAATCTAATTTATTCCCCTCCATAATTGCTCTTTTTTTGCTACATGAGCACCCTTGGAACATCAGGAGACTTACACCAGGCAGGGACTTGGCTCATTACCCACAAAAACAATTGGCACATGCCATTGAAATAGGTAATTAACTCCAGTCACAAAGCACCCAAAATTTAAGCACGTAACTCATTAATGCTTTGAGCAATGAACGTACAAAAAAAAAAAAAACCACAAAGAAATAAGAGTAAAAAATCAATCACATGGTTGCTTGCAAAGAGAGGTAAAATCCTCGTTTTGAGTTAAAAAGCATTCCCAACTCAGTCTTTAATTTGGGGGGGGGGGGGGGGGAATGATTAAGTAAAGTAACTGCTATTAGGCATTTCTCATATTTTTAAATGTTCTTCCAAAACACTCAGTATAGTGGCTTGAATTTGATGGAGTTAACAAAATACCTTACACTGGGGTCCCAGGTTATGATCTGGAGTCTGTACAGTATATAAAACCTGACATATTTAGGATTTAATAAATTTCTAAGAGAATGGTAGATAATGCTGACACAGATTTTTACATTTATGAACTAACTATGTCACTTCAGCTCTTGCATGAAGCTCCAGGAGGCTGCAGCTTTGGAAGAAGGGCTGTTTGAGAGATGTTTGTGTCCAGGATGTGTCAGAGTCACAACTGTTGCTCAGAGGACAAACAGGGTGGGCTGGGACGGTGCCTACACTGCACTCCAAAGAAACCCGACAACCACGCAGAGATGAGATGAGATGGAAAACAGATGTGTGAGTCCATTAATGTGCCTCCTCCCAGCTGTGAAGACTGAATCTGTTAATGTCAGCCCTGATTAATATTGTATGTGAAAAATAAATAGCACAGGTATAAAAAATTACTTTATTTGACCACCAGAAATGCACTTCAATAATATAAAAATGTAATTGTGCTAAATTTAGTTTGCTTTGCAATGGTAAGTAGAAATCATGAGGAATATCCAGTCTTTTTATCATTCACTATTTACTAGGAGTGTTTATAGAAGTAAAGGATGTCACATCAACACTTAAATTGCAAAGCTATGTGAAATAAAAATGCCACTTGCAGGCTTGTCAGAGACATGAAAGGGCACAATCAGGAGCTGTTAATAGATTGTGCAGCTTTGTCATCGAGGGACAAGAAAGGCAAGAGCCCCCAAGGGGGGAAATGCAGCTGTAAGAAGCTAAAGTAGGTCTCCTTTTCTTTGCCCATCTTCATCAAACCCCAAAGTGGATTTGTCCATTGGAAATGACTATCAAAATTCTGTTTGCAAATAGCTGTGAACTTGGAGCAGTGAAAGGCACAACATGAGGTCACTTGCAGACTCCTTTCAGACACTGCAAGTGTAAGAGGAGAGCTTTCTGCAGACACACTGTGACTGCTGCATCCTGCATCCCCCAGCACAGGAGGATCTGTTCCTGCACAACACCTGCAGGGATTTTTGTTTCAACTTCCTCCTGTTTCCCTGCAATGATTTCTTGAGTTCCTGTGGTCTGAGCAGAGTAGTAAACATCACTTGTTTTTTTAAAGTGTCTTTTACATCCATGCTGTAATTACGAAAGTGGGAAGGGAAGCAATCCGATTTATCCCAGCACTGCAGCAGGGCAGGTACACATTCCAGTATTTTTGACTAATTGAGTTTAATGCACAAAGAAGACTTCAAGAAACTGGGCTTCTTCCTTCGTCAACAGAGAAGTCCACAGTATGTCTCCCTACTCATATAACATGGTCCAGTAGTTCCAAAAATGAAGTGCAGGGTTGGGAGTCTTTGCAATCTAATCCTGACCCTCAAAATGTCTCACTTTGCAACACCAAGCCAATAATCCAGACACTAAAGCTCCATATGTTACTAGCAACAAAATGTGTAACTAATACTTCTTTATTCACGTGTGCTGCAATAATCCACCAGTTACTGCTTTTTCAAGCTTTGCATATGTCTGATACTGCACAAATATGGGCACTATAGTAAATGTGAGCAAGGACTTTGTTGTTACTTACTCTGTGGGAACTTTGGTGGGTTGTCATTGACATCTGTGAGTGTAATTGTCACTTTGGTTGTCCCTGAGAGGCCTCCCATGTGTCCTCCCATGTCTTTTGCCTGTATTACGACATGATACTCTTCCTTAGCTTCTCTGTCCATATTGGGAAGGGCAGTTCGGATAATTCCTGGAAATACAAAGAAACTATGGCGCATACAAATTTCCACAGGCTCACATCATGAAAAACTGGATGCTGCATCAAACACAGCAATATTTGCAGCAATGGTGCAGGTTGTGTTTTCCCTACATTGTGCATTGTGCTGTGTAAGGAAAGCAGCCCAAATATTTCACACAGGACAGCCCTGGAGAACTGTAGCTCAGCACAGAAACAGCCATTTCTGTCACAGCACATCACACCACAGAGACATAGTAGATACACCCAGCTGTACTGCCTCAGTCAATACCCTTAGTTCCCTTTAATGCATTCTGGTTATGAGGTTCTACTCAAATAAACTGCTCAATAATACCTGTTTGAGCTTCCACCGAGAAGTAGGGCTGACCTTCAAGGATACTGTAAACCAGTTTGGCACTGTTCCCATAGGTAGGATCATCAGCATCTGAGGCTGTTACCTGAATAACTGATGTACCTAAAAATGGAAAGCAAACACAGGAGGAATATGGTCTGTAAGAACCATGCAGAGATGCTTTCAGCCATTCAGCATAACTATTTCTGAACTTCTTTATTTCCATGTTGGGAAATGAAACAAAAAAATTCCTTGACAATTTCTATATGACAAAATAGACTCTCACAATCCAAAAAGATTTGTCACCAGCTGTGATGTGGATTAATGTTATAAACAGTGAAGATATAAAAGTCAGCAGTCACTCTGTACCCATTATAGGTTTTTTCCCTCAGTAGTTTCAGTCTTATATTGCTTTTGTTGTTAGACACCGAAACAATAAAGTTTTCTTTTTACATTTCTCTCAGTAAGTTTCAGAGAAATCATTCCTGTAGAAATCTCTGAGACAAACACAAGCTCAAAGAGCAGATGAAAATGGAATAGATAGTGTGGCAGGAACTCCTTAGCTTTATTACCCAGCTCTACCAGAGGAATGATCTTGATGTTTACCCCAAAGGATTCATGCTCCATAAATCCCAGGGGACTCTCAATGCCCTTTCCTGGGAGGAAATAGTCCTGTTCTAGGAACCAAGTAGAGACACTTCAAGTATGACAGTCAGGAGCTGTGCAGGGTTTGATTTGGTCAGCAAATCAGAGACATTGACTGAGTCACTGGCTGAGCATGAAGTCAATTTTACTTCCCAAAATTCTTGACAATAAGAATTAAATAAAGCCAAGACATACTGACCATGCAACGTCTTCCACAAGGCCAGGAACTGCAGTGCATTTCTGAGTACTCACCTACATTTGATCTCTCTGGCACATTGGCATGGTAGTTTTCATGAAGAAACTCAGGCGGGTTGTCATTTATATCTTGCACTTTCACAATGAATTCAGAAGGTGGTTCCAAGGGTCTGTTGGTGTTCCTGTCCACAGCCTGTGCCGTGAGAGTGTACTGAGCTCTTTCCTCCCGGTCCAGTGTCTTTGTTGCATGGATGTTCCCTGATTTGTCATCAATAACAAAAATGATTCCTGCTCCTTCACCTGAGAGAATGTATTTAATGTTTCCATCTCCAGAATCAATATCTGAATGAAGCTACAAAATGAAAAACAGACATACCTTAACAAGGTGGCACACATTTCGTGGATGTGCTTATGAAACAAAATTTCAGGAAATTACTATAATTTCAGAGTTTTCAAAAACCTTGTCTTACATGAGGCAATAATTCCCACTCAGGCACATACTGTGACCTCATCTACCCTTCATTCAGGGCAGCTGCCAGCCCAGCCCTGCACCCTGCCACGCACAGGCTGCTGCCAAGATTACACTCTTTGGAGCTAAAATTTTAAAAAGAGAATACACGAGAAGATAATTATGGCAGGTTCTTTATTCAAATGAAGTTGGAAGGAAGGGTCATTTTTACAATCATTTTGTATCCTTTATACAAAGCATATTCTACTGGGCTGCACGTAAAAGGGTGTCAGGTGATAAAAGGGATGCAACCAGTGAGCTGAACAGAGTGCCCAGTGGGCAAGAAGACCAATGACCCTCTCCCTCTCTGCAAGTCCCTGACAGGAGGGGGGAGCCGGGGAGGGGGAACAGGCTCTGCTCCCAGGGAACAGGGACAGGAGGGGAGGGAACGGCCTCAGGCTGGGCCAGGGCAGGGGCAGGTGGGAAACCAGGAGGAATTTCTGCCTGGAAAGGGTGGTCAGGCATTGGAAGGGGCTGCCCAGGGGGGTTTGGAGTGCCCAGCCCTGGAGGTGCCCAAGGCAGGACTGGCCGTGGCACTGAGTGCTCTGGGCTGGGGGACAAGGTGGGCATCGGGCACAGGGTAGGCTCCGTGGGCTGGGAGGGCTTTTCCAACATTAATGACTCTGTGATTCTGTGTGATTCTGTGATTGCCAATTAGATTTTAATTACAATCCCTTTAATATAAAAGAATCAACGAATGCTTACTAAACACTCTTAATTCCACAACAAATGCACACTTCGGTTTGATGAATGAGGGAAACATTGAGCCAAATTACTGATTTATTTATTTTATATTGACATCCACCAACTGCACAACACTGTCTTTGATACCAGAATACCCAGAATAGTATTTACTGACATGGATCCTGTTTCTCCACTCTTTTTGTGCTGTGGTCAAGACAACACAGTTCTGCCGACCATTTAAAAAATGGCAAATATGCTGGTTTATTTACCTACTTATGTTCTGCTCGTGTTACACAGTAGTAGAATAAAAAATTAGTCCAGAATGTGTGTACACACACGTTCACACAGATATATCCCCATCTATACATATCCCTCCACAGGTTTGATTTTACTGGTAACTTGAAAACAACTGGGTGAAAAGATACCTATTGAGTAGGACACTTTCACCTAACTGCTGGGTTAGACATTACATTTTTAATTACTACTTTTAAAACCCCAAGAATGATAACAGATATTCTTGGGACATATTGTTGCTCAAATGTTGCTGTGGTTCTTGCTGTTTTGCCAAGTAACAGCTTGCACACCTTCATTCATTCAGGGACTGCTGAGATCAGTGGAAATATTTGTATTGACTTAGGTAGTATTTTGCTTAACACCTAAACTGAGGTCCAGAAAAGTGATTAATTCTAGGTGAATAAATAGCTGCTGAAGAAGCAGCTAAGACAACACAAAGGTAACAGCAAGAAAAAACAATGGCAAGAAAAAGTAGCAACACACAAAATAACAATATAAACTAATAATATTGATTGATGACAGAAAAAGAAACTCTTTCTTACCCTTCCTACTAGCACAGGATCTGGCCCTGTGTACTCTTCTATAACAAAGAACTGATTCCACACCCAGCCTCTCTTGGAGCGATGCAGAACTTGTCCTTCTTTCCCTTTCTCGTGGTGCCCGTGGAGCGAGGGCCGGGAGTGGTTCAGCTTCTCTGTGCCAAGGGCATGGCTGTAGCACAACATGCCCAGGCAGATGAGAGCGGCATGTAAACAATTGTCCTCCTTCATTTTTGGTTATTTTGTAGGCACAGGAGTATCCAAGAATCTACCCCTTCCACCTTGGAAGTCAAAGCGTTTGGGCTACTGAAAGGTTTCACACGGACTGTTGTGCACATAGGATGCCACCACACATTAAACACATCACTTTAATGCTCTGCAGCTTCCCAACTTAATTCCTGAAAGAAAGCAGAATGGAGGAGATGGTCAGTTCTTTTACAGAAGAGGATGCAGTAACTTTTTTATTAAGAGAAATAAAACTAGGACTTCCTCGGTAAATGTCAAGATAAGAAGAATAAAAGATATCAATAACTATGAAATACTGAATAATGAGCATATTTGGTGTTCTGTTACATGGAACTGCCACCTTGTAGAATCTCCTGACTGGCTGGTTTGGACTCTCACTGGCTGGAAGCTGAAAGATAGGGAATCATATTCTCTCATTATCCTTTCAAATAGATTTAGCCCAAGATGCAAGGTAACTATAGAAATACCTAATTTATGTCTAATCCCTCTCTGGAGCTTAGATATAAGCCTTCGATATAAGCTGTTAAGCCATAGGTCTGGATTTAAGGGAGATACCAAGACTTACTGAGGATGCAATATTTCTACATGTGCCCTTTCACAAGCAACAAATTTCCATGCTGAACATAACTACCCATGTTTTCCCAGGCAGCAGCAGAGCTCCAAGGACTACACTTTGGATTTAGACCCTTGAAGCACCTCTGAGGTTCGAGTCAACAAAGCAGACAAGCAGCATTGATTGCCAAGTGTGCTGGCTTTGGGCTGGTGACAGTAAGTGCCACAAACCAACAAAAACTTAATCAGATATGTTTGATAATGTAACAATCGATTTAACTATTTATTTCTACTTTCCTTGTACATTAAATTACCAGTAGTATATTGATTTCTTCCTTTCTAAATACTTATTAAAACACTAGGTCAGAATTAACACTTGAAGGAGAAATTGTATAATACAGTGAAACCTGAACTAAGGTCTAAACCTCCAGCAGCTCACAATTCATCAAAAGGCCACTTTGATTTATTCCTGGGGTTTCCAATATATTCTCCTTGAATCTTTACAGAACAACCAATTTTAAAAGCTCCCTATGATGTTTGTTTCAGCTTTCAGTGTAATTCACTTTGCTCTTCTGCAAAATACAAATAAAACATTTGATGTGATGTTCATACAGGCAAATGTATAAAAATGTGCTACCATCAGCTCTAAAAGAGAATTATTATTTTATGAGAACTAAGATCTTACATATGGTATTTGTAGAAGAAAAAAATGTGAATATAGGCAAAAGCTTGAACCTACACCCCAAAGTATAATTCCAGCAGCAGGTAAACATATCACTGGTACCAACCCCACTCATCACATCCTGAGCAGTTGTGTCCTCCTGTCCACATCCCCTTGCAGAGTTACATAAAAACACCCTGGTGGACAGAGGTTCATATATAAGGGATTAAATACTTGGATTCATTTTCTAAAAAAAGATATTTTTTTAATTTATTTCATTGAAAACCAAAATTACCTCAATTACAAGACCACAATGGCTGCAGCATAATGAATTAAATAAAATTCACTCACATAGATGTAAACATACTCTGATTTTCCTAAGAAGATTTATTAAGTACATTTGTTGCATCCATTAAATTTTTTAATATTATTGTATGATGGCACATTACAGATTACTCATATCAGCGTGGAAGATACAAAAAAGAAAACAATCTCTATTATTTTGCCCAGGAAAATGCTTTTATTTTCACATATATATGTGATATATGTGTCTGAAGTGTGGAGCATTAGGTCTGTGGTTTTTATTTTCTATCTCCAATTTGTTGAGGGGTAAAAGTAATTTAAGGCTTAAAGGGTCTGAAAAACTGAGATTTCACCTGTTTTGGAGGTGGTTGAAAGATGAAAAGTCTTTCAACACTAGTTATTATAGTGGCTTTCAATGATAATGGTTAATTCTGAAAGGAAAGGACACTTTTTCTTCCACTCAGATTTGCACAGAAAAAAATCAAATCAAAGCCCCAAGTATGCAACATTTACTTATGAACCTTCCTTATCATTTCACTTTATTAAACATAATACAACTTTCTAAATACAACCCATCAAATTCTCTACTCATCCCATGATGTAAAAAGAGTTATTGTGTTCTGTGCAGCAAACACTCTCAGTTTACAGCCTTGTGGCAGGTGGAAATGTATCCCCAGCAAGCAGGCTCTGAGGCTGCCTCTTTTGGCTGCCTTGTTCACAGAAATGTATTGCTGTAACCAAACCCTACACCTTAAGGCCAGTTCAGTTCCCTTCATAATCCAGCCATTCAGTGATGCTGCTGTTCCAGACACAGTTTGCTCTGGTGTCCTTGGAGTCAAACAGTCCCCAGTGCCATGCCCAGGATAGGTGATTATGCTGGAGAGGGACAGTGCTACAGGGATCTGTGCTGCAGGGATCACATGTGTGCAGCACTTAGAGGGGCTCAGGCTCCTGGAAAGCTAAATGGAGCCTGCATGTTCCAAGCAGAACTGGAATAGGAAGATATTCCTGGACAGCTGTGCATTTTTAAACCTGATGTGAAAAAACCCTGTAAATAAACTGCTTATGTTAATAGACTTTGGATGCATTTGAAAATTAAACTTACTGATAATCATTCATCATTAACATCACATAATGATCTCAACTATGAAAACAAGTAAACAAATACCCCCACTACACCCAAACTTCCCAATACAGTTATGTAAACCAGTAAACACTTTCTAAAGCTGCTTAACAATAGTAGAAGAGCCCAACTGATACATATGCTGCTTGTTATAAGCTATTTAAGTGTGAAGTGCTGGAAACAAAATGGTAATCACAGATTCATGTCTAATTTACTAATCAGGATTCAAAGCAAAAACTATTTGCTGTCTTTGCTTAGTCCTCTGCAAGTACGTGTACAGAGATGAAGGAAACATCTTCAAGCTGAAGAAAACTATTATCTCTCATTCACTACTTCATAGAATCCCAGACTGGTTTGGTTGGAAGGGACCTTAAACCTCATCCTGTCCTAACCCCTGCCATGGGCAGGGACACCTCCCACCAGCCCAGGTTGCCCCAAGCCCAGTTCAACCTGGCCTTGGACACTCCCAGGGATGGGGCAGCCACAGCTTCTCTGCCCAACCTGTGCCAGGGCCTGCCCA
>JAWWEU010000020.1:512062-538801 GCA_035583155.1 Acropternis orthonyx
ATCCTGGTGCCTCCTCTGGACTCTCCAGCAGCTCCATGTCCTTGCTGTGCTGCCCCCAGGGCTGGGGCAGCTCTGCAGGGGCGTCTCACCTCGGGGGGCAGAGGGGCAGAATCCCCCCCTGCCCTGCTGCCCACGCTGTGGGACCAGCCCAGCACAGGGGGGTTGTCACTCCCAGCACACACGCCAGGGCATGTCCTGCTTGGGCTAAAACAACTCCCTAAGCCTTTATAGTAATTTATAGTAATTGCCTCTGGTTTGAGTTATATTGTGAAAGGACTCCACTCTAGTAGCAATACCAGGCTGGTTCTTTCGTAAGTGACCTACAGGCTACAATTCAAGCTGGAGCTGCAGGAAAGAAGGTCTCCCTGGCCCTCTCATGCCCCTCTCACCTTCTCCCCTCCTGGAGGTCCTGCCCTGCTTACTCAGGTCGTGGTACCCCAGCAGGGAGCCCTTGGACCACCACCCACAGGAGGAAAGGTAAGAGAATAAATCAAAGGGTTCCACTGAAGTTTCTAAGGTTACTTGAATTCAAAACAGCTACAGTTTGGCTTTTTATAAATTACTTTTATTCTAAAAGGCAAGGTGCACAAGATGCTCTTAGCTCAGAGCAAAAATTTATAAAGTGATTAATTTTCTCTCCAGGAGGCTGGAGGTAAGACACAAGAAGCTGGGAGTGGACACAGCTGGGACAACTGACTCAAAGTGGCCAAAAGGATCTTCCAAACCATCACAACATCTGGCTCAGCACACAAACTGGAGGGAGTTGGCCAGGGGGCACTGCTCAGGAACTGGCTGGGCATAAGTCTGAAACTGATGAGCAATTGCATTGTGCACTGATTCTTTTGCATATTCTAATTCTTTCAACTTTCCTGTTATCATTCTTTTCTTCCTTTTCTGTCCCTATAAAGTGTCTCTATCTCAATTTTGAGTTTCCTCACTTTCACTCTTTCAAATCTCTCCCCCATCCCAGGGCAGGAGCAGGGGAGTGAGCAAGTGCCTGTGGTGCTTAGTTGCTGGCTGGAGTTAATCCACAACAAATATCCATTACTGTTTATAATTGCACAACATGTAATTTTGAAATTCCAAGTTTTCCTAAGAAATATGTAAAATCCAACTTCCTTAAGCATAGCAGATGCCAGGTTTCACAGAATCATAGAATCTGCTGAGTTGGAAGGGATTCATTAGGATCATCAAGTCCAACTCCTGGCCCTGCCCAGGACACTCCAACAATCCCACCCTGTCCCTGTCCCATTGTCCAAACCCTCCTGGAGCTCTGGCAGCCTTGGGGCTGTGCCCACTGCCCTGGGGAGCCTGGTCAGTGCCCTCAGGTCCTGTCCCTGGTCACAGGGAGCAGAGAGCAGAGAGTGGAGCTGCGCCTCAGGAGGAGCTGCAGACTATCCTTGCACTAAAATGGACTTGTTCTCAAAAGAAAAAATACAATTAACATACTTTAATTGCATACAAACAACTGTTGGCAGGTTTGGTATTGAATAATAGCTTTATCAAGGATAATGGGAGAACAAGATCAAATCACATCAGCAATGCACATGAAGGGAATGAAATTCCTAAATGCTGCCCATGTAAGTTGATCAGTTGAGCTATGGAGGACTGAGAAATGTCAGGAAAATCTAGTCCACACTCTGAGAAACATGTACAGCATGGGGTGCACAGAGAAATGTTTGCGTGGAAATAAACTTTGTCCATAAATACTTGTGAGAACACGCTGTCTGGGCATTTCTAGCTACACAGATAGTATGTCTACACTGTGTACTTGTTACTGGGTTCTGGACATGCAAAGCTCACAAGTTTGAATTTTAACATAAGAAAAGTCTGTTAGAAAATAATATCCATAGATATTCCTACTGGAAATATACTATTCGTTTAAGAATTCAATTAAGAACACATCTATCATAAACCTAAAAAATAATATATCCAAGTCCACATGGAAAACACACTCTAACCAGAAACTCTCCAAAGTCAGTCTGCTCTACACAACTTCACACGCTGATCTGAATGACTGCTCAGAGATGACTAACAGCAAAAAATAAAGAGCCAGCGAAGATTATTGTAACGACAAGACCAGTGGTGGAAATGAAGTCTGGCCAATTTTAAATTCCTTTCATTATATTTATAGCAAAAATAATCCCAAACGCTCCTGATGATTTCCTGCATGCTATTAAATGACCATATGCCAAATTATAATAGACTAAACAATTTTTCTGGTTTGTCTAGGCCGTAACTTCTGGATGATACATTAAAATAGCAATTGTTCTCAGGAACACACTTGGCAGAAAGCAGTCAAGACCACAGTGTAGCAACATAATAATAGATGATTATGTTCTGAAATGTTTTGCACAAGTATCAAGTAAATACAGCAAACTCCCAGTCCAAATGAGATTTTAGCTGTAATTAGAATTAGCTGAGAAGATGAATGATTTGTTTTACAGTAATTTTATCATCAGACAAGGAAATGAATAGTTTTTTAATGAGAGAATAAATATTGGATCATATTAGTTCTGGAGTTGAGAGTGCCTGAGTTTTGGACATAGGGAGGGAGCTTGGGGCACAGCTGGCAGGTGATGTGGCCAGGTGATGTCTCAGCCCGGCAGGGACCCTCCTCCACGCAATCAGACACTGCAGAGCTTCCCAGAGCCTGGGCAGGTCCCTGCTGTGGGGACAGGGCTGTCCGGGGCAGCCTCAGGGCTCCTTGGCGTGGTTCGACTACAGTGCTGACAATGGAGCATCTTTCTTCCCCGCATACTGCAATCAGGGTCATGAAAAATGGGCAGTTCCCATGGAAAGAAGGTAGGAAACAGACATCCAGATCAACCAATCAGTTGAGTCCAACTGAGCCCATACTTGTTAATCTTTAGGGCATACCACAAATTTAACGGCTTTGGGAGTTTTTAACAAAATACATGAATTGAGGGATATGGAACAGTTCTGTGCACAAGTATTTCATTACTCATATGCATTGATGAATGTGTGAGGAGTTCAGCCTGGCATGTATCTTTATCCCCTTGTAGATTGCTGTACTCAAACACCTGGTGCCTACCTATTTTCAAGAAATTTTGTGTACATTAATATGACAATATTTTTGAAGGTTATTAGCTCTTGTTGCAGACAGCTATTCAGCCCTGACCAGTCAGTTTCACACATCTTCACAACTTAATATTTGATTTTAATTTTATTTTTTTCATATTTAACAAAACATTATTCTCTTTCTTGACTCACTTGAAGAAAATAACACACAAGAAAGTAAATAAGTAGCCTGTTCCCTTTTGTTTGTGAAACAGGAGAAAACATCAGGAATCAGTACCTTGCACATTCAACTTAATTATCTCAGTTACTTTTTGATTTCAATCTGTTCTACATTATAAGACCAATCTTTGAATAGTTTCTAGCTTAGACTTCACAACACACTTGTGGAAATAAGTCCTGTCTTTTTATTTACATAGAATAGAGTTATGCAATGTATCAAGTTCTGCTATGTAGCATATCTAGTCTGCATGGCACATATAGCAAAGCCAGCTCTTAGTCCTGAAAAATGCCAAACTTTGGGATTCTAGGTACTCTAAAGACTCAAATTAGGATTATCTCATTTTCCCACTGGACTGATTTGTCCTGGATAGAGCTACTCCTATGATACGCAGAATTAGGAGAGGTGCAACACTGGTGTGTCATCATTTGCAAGGTCAAGTTTAAATGGAATGAGCTGAACTGGAGGATGAGACAATATCAGCATTTTTAACTTTCAGCTGCACTCCAGCAGTTAAGGGCTTTACCCACCTTTCCAGTCAGCAAATCATCCTGTTAGGAGATGGATTTTTGCTCCCTCACATGAACCCCTCCTCCCAGGACAGCACTGAGACGTGGAGCTCTATTTATACACCAGCAGAGTTCCCTCTCTAAGCGCCAGGACCGTGGCCCTTACTCATCACATACAAAATAGCAAAATTAAAAACTCCATACCCAGCAAATTGGCTTTACAGCAAGGGCTAACCCCAGGAGACTGGTTATGTACATGTACCTACTGGGAATCCAGCACCAAGAGCATGGAGTGACAGGACAACTGACAGAGAGTGGATTTAGAGTAGGATATTGGGAAGGAATTCCTGGCTGTGAGGGTGGGCAGGCCCTGGCACAGGGTGCCCAGAGAAGCTGTGGCTGCCCCATCCCTGGGAGTGTCCAAGGCCAGGTTGGACGGGGCTTGGAGTAACCTGGGCTGGTGGGAGGTGTCCCGCCCATGGCAGGGCGTGGCACTGGATGGACTTTAAGGTGTATTAGTGCCATGTAAAATGTTTTGTTTAAATGACAAGAGCTCTGATCTCTGATACAGGAAAAGATTTTCCTGCTGTATATGTGACTGGTAAATCTCATTTTTCCCAGTGTGTGATTCTGAAACAGACCACCAGCAACTGAAGTCCCTGTGAGCCCTTCTGCACCATTGAATGCCTCTTCTTGCTGAAGCACATTCCAGGTCTCACTGGAGCCAACAGCAAATAACCCTCATCTGAATGCAAATTGATCTGAAGTCTTCTGTGTCATTCACTAAACATAATTAGTCTTATGAGACAAAAGTATTTAGTCCAGGAAAAGATATTTTTCATATTTAAAGATACTTGGGAAAAAAATCCTTAGTTATTCCACTGAGTAAGGAGAACCTCTCACTCCTCCAGCTCATGTTCTGCTGTTCTGCACAGGAGCACGATGCAATGGAAAGGATTAGAATCTGAGGTTGCAGTTCTGCAGAGCTAAGTATATATATATAACTGTATATATGGTATGCAAACAGCCAAGACTTCAGAGGTATCCTGCTACAGAGGGATTCTAGGTCATGGCAAGATTTGTATGCACTAAATACAGAAATAAAATCTTTACAGAACTGGTGATTTCCATCTTTACAATGGAACTTGCTTTAAAAATGCTAAGTCCTGTAGAATCCTATTCTGAGTTCTGTAGAAACCTATGAAAGGAAATCTTAATCCTTTACAATTTTAAATTATGTTTTATAGCACTGTATTGGATTACTGAGATGCTTAAAGCCCCTAATCCCCAGCTGCTCCAAAGAACAGTTTTTGAAATGTAGCCACGTTTTCCTGTAGCAGCTTTGGGACTCAGCATTACGAAACCACAGACAAACCCGTGAAATGATGGCTCTTTGAAAACAGAAGTCATTGTGTAGGGAAGACGAAGAAAAATAACCTCCTGAATAGTGTGATCCGATATATCTGTCAGTATCCACCTCTGAATTCATCATGGAAGGAAAGCACTTTCATCAAGGTTTGATTTAATTTGTACTCATTCGAGAAGGGTGAGATTGCCACTGGTGTACCTCATACAAAGCAGGAAGAAGCAGGAAGACAACTTAGTACATTATGAAGTGAATGACACAGAAATAAGCCTGTGAGAGTGATATTAAAAGGCTTGGGAAATGAAAAATGGCTGTAAACAGTGTTTTACATTTACTTGCTGCCCTGGGGAGATCCACTTAAGATAAATGTGACAGAGGCTGACTGGTTTTAAGCATAAACTCTACAGGAAAACAACGAGTATAAGAAAGGTAGTCTTATTAAAGAACATGGTGATTGATAGAGTCATTTCAAGTAATGACTAAGCTTTTGGTAGAGTTTATTTTAAATAGTAATTGTGTTCTTGTGCATGTCAGACAAACTGGAATTCTCATATTTTCCTGTATACTCAAAGGCCAGTACAGCTCCAGCCCAGTCCATCCTAGTTCAATACAGTTTTTTGTAAGTGGCTATAAATGACACTCCGAGGAGGAAATAAATGGTAAGTGAAATCAACTTACTTTCAGCTACTCATACTGTACTTACATGCTAAGCATCCTGAACACTTTTTTTCCTAAGAATTTATACTTATGCATGTCTAAATAACACTTGTGCTGTGACTTACAGTCTTTTTGGTCTATGCCAGAAATGAGACAAAGTCAAGATTAAAGAGTGAAAACCTATCAAAAAATAATGACTGAGGGCAGGTCTCTGTGGCTACCAAACCAAGCCAGAAAGAATTGCACCAGGCCATCCTGCTGGGATCTCTAATCTCTTGCTGAGGGGCTGACAGCCTCCACACGACCAGAAACCTAAAGTCAGTCTGTGCCATTGCACTTACATTTTCATTTCCAGAGGCAGCTTCAACACTGCTGCTGAAATGTCAAACTATTAAAGGATTCTGTGTGGTCTTTATATGACCAATGTGTTCCTCTGTAAAACATTTTTCCACTTTGGATGCAATTCTCCAAGACTCCTCAAAATCTCCCGGTCCCCTTCAATCTCCCTCAAGTGGGAAAGTTCCTGATAAAAGACTTCCCCTATAGAAGGACATGGAAACCACCCTGGCAGCAGCTTGTTTAAATCTAGCAACCACTGTGACTCTTATTTAGATGCTCAAATTACGTTCTCTGGAACATTTATCTTTATAAAACTTGACAAGTTAGTGACTTACTACGAGTCCCTTTCACAAATACATTTGCTAAAGAGAGAAAGGTAAGAGCTGAATTACTAATTGAAGAGCCTTCTCCTTTTCTCAGCTTTCTTGGAGCTGCAGAAGGAAGAGCCCATGAAGGTTCTCTTTTTGATACTTTGCTTAACTGTTCTAGTTTAGTGCAAATTTCTTCCACAAAGAGCATAAAAGCCACTTTGAGATTTCCGAATGAAAAATTGAATCAATAATTAATTTTCACCTAGGCAGAGATTGTTTGTGAAGAGACCTGTTTTGGCTTGATAGCATGAGATAACAACCTCAGAATATTGAAACAGATTCCTAATAGAGCCTCAATAGCACTGATAATGGAGACCATCACTGTTTAAATACCTAAGGGGAAGCTCCACCTGAAAAAAACCAAACCTGCAAATTTCTCTTATTATTATTTGCAAACCATTAAATCACAGAGTTATCATTCAAACCATAATTGCATATCTCCTGAGACGTCTTGTTGTAATTAGTCACCATAGAATACTTCCATTTAACTTAGTAAAACAAATATACAAACACACAAAAAAACAACACCTTCCTTCCCACAACTTTCCTTTTGGCTTTCTGACCAGCTCTGAGCACAAATCAGAGGAATTATCTGCATTTTCAGTGTTCCAAATCTATAAGGACTAAGACATAATTCCCCCCATTGTGTTATAAAACTGAAAACGCAGCAAGAGGTGTTAAAGTGATACAATTAGATGCTAAGCATATAAATAGCACAAAACAGACAGGCTTGTCTCAGCTTGCAATTAAAATTTGTTTTTCACTCAAAGCATCCATTTTAAAAAGTGCAATTTATTCAGGATATCTTTCATGAGCAGAATTCACTTCGAGTTAAACCTGTTCATTACATATTTCTAACTGGTAATATGAACACTAACACATCCCAGAGACTATGGCTTGGCACTGTTTATGACCTGTAATTACAGCTGACTGAGACAAAACATTGCATTTCTATTCTTCTGACAGAGCCATTAACAACAGCAGTTTTAGGGCAGTGCCTTGCTACAGCTGGAATGATGATTGTTGTTAGGCTATCATCCACACGAGGCACATTTAAATACCTTGAACCTGTAGCTGTTCTTGCACAAGAATTTCAGAAACTGTTGTTTCACAGAGAGCTGGTAATGGGAAAATGGCCAAAAATGGGCATTAAAAAGATTAGTGTTATTCATAGCTGAAGCTATCAATCAATTATAATCCAATGTGTTTTTGAAGTGCATTATATATAAACACCTTTTGCCACCACTTCTTTGATGCCAAGGGCAAGTCTTGACCTTAAGAGTGCAATAATCAGGTCTTTTGAGATCTATCTGCACCCCAAATCACTAATCGGATTTCTTCACTTCAGATCCCCCATGCCTTTTTTAACCAACAGGACACTTACTTGAGTGTGAATGATTGTGTATCCAGTCGGGTAAAGCTTTAACTTCCAAACCAAGAACAGTTCTCTCCCTAATGAAGACCAGTGAAATGTCACTTAAAAATGAGTTTGTGAAAGAGGAAAACCAGCTAACATTTGGTAGAATGGCTGGATCGAGAACAGTTAAATTTTTTGCATGAATGACCTTAAAATGAAGAAAGTAGATGGAAAAACTTTTATATTCATAGCAGAAAAATATGTCCAAAATCCAATAATAACCTCCCCACCATACATGTACATATATATGTGTATATAAAAGACTGGAAGCTCCATTCAAAAAAATAAAATTAGGCATTTTTTTCCCACATTAAATATGCCCTTGTGTTCAGCATATTTTCTACCAAAATGTTCTTTTCAAAATGTTGCCAGGGTGATACCACTATTTCAATCCAACCAATTTCCTTTGAAGTCTCCCATAACAGTAATTAAATAAATTGCTCTTGGAGTAATTATGGGGTTTTTTTCTAGAAAAGGAACTATTAGGTTAAAGAGAGATGAGAGAGTTTGTCACCAAACATAATCCTCCTAAATACATTGGTACTTGTTAAGTTTATTGGAAGAAGGATGGAATACTTTGAAACTTTGGACTTTTTTAGTTTTTTTAAATGGAAATGTCAACTTCACAGCTGAAATAAGAAACAAACTAAAATGACTGCTGACAGTGCTGGGAGTACATAGAGAAAGAAAATTAAAGTTGTGTCAATAAAAAGCTTTTAAATACTATGTATTAAGCCCAAGAGAGGCATTGGGAAGTAGAAGCCAAATTCCCATGTTAGAAGCAAGTAACGGGTGGACAAGACACAGGTGACTGAAAACCCAAGACTAATGACAAAGTGTATTGTATAAAATAGAACTCTCCATAAATACATTGTGTTTTCGAGAGCATGAGGCTTTGGAGACTGGGTTACTGGGGCTGAGAAGGTTCTGTGTATGGCAATGCGTCAGACCAAATGCCTCCCATCTCTGTTCTGTGAGTTTTATTATTCATGTCAGAGGGAAACGAGGCTTTCACAGTTCCAAGTCATTTCCAAATATGTAACTTCATGTTTCATCTGTACTTTTCCTCTTGTATCCAAGTCAGGTTAAAATTGTTAGTTGCAGTGTGTCGAGTGGCCCATGAGTTTTGCTTTTTTTTTCCCCCCAGACAAAAGAGGTTTTTTAACTTTGCTAAGGATTCCACTATTACTTGTGGAAGTTTGCCACATACCTGATAAGCAGCCTGCAGCACCCACTGATTCAACCATTAGAACAAGCTGAGCTATCCCTCTGCCTTGTTCTCTGGTGCCATCTGGGGTCTCAGACTTCACAGACTTTAAGTACTGACGCTGGTTTTGTTCACCTTGCAAAGAAGGTGGAGATTTTCATTTAAAAGCATTTCCATTCAGCTGGTACATTTTCCTTTGTGTACGATGCTGAACACTCCCATCCTCCTTTTCCTTTAAATCTCTTTGGTAAATACAATAAGGCTGGATAAGACTTACCCATATGGACTAGTACCTGAATTTCTTTAAGGAGCCTTTACAATGTCACATCCAAGGATAGTGATATAGTGCTCATCTACAAAGCTAACCTTCTATTTTCTCACTACTTTGAAGACCCAAAGACAGAGTTTTCAACTCCAAACTTGGAAGAGTAAGCAAAAAGACAATAAAAAATAGCTTCCTGGAAATCCAGTGGTCAGAGAGAATAAAGCACCAGACAGGCACCAGCTGGAGAAACTGGATCTGGGGATTCATCCAAGAGCAGGGAACATCTTTCTGAACAGACAGACGTATTTCTTGTTCCAATGTAATGGTTGACAGGGTAAACATTGCTATAAAAAACTGAACATGATATTTTCTTTAAAAAAAACCTGTTTGTGCAAATTTTGTGAACCCCTTCTGACTTAAGCTTCAGTAAGTAAGCTTAGAATCAGACCCAAGGAATGATAAATATATATTATGAGCAGGAAGAATCATTATGCAGATCACACAGCCACTTAAATTAGGTTTGTAAACACAACTTTAACTAAACCCAACTATGATACATCACAGAAATGATTATGTAAGGATAAGATTACTAATAAGAATGTTTACTAAATGCCTATTAATAATGGTGTTTAAATAAATGGTGTAAAAAGTACTTTTCCATGTGTTAACATGAACTTGTAAGAATTTCAGAGCCTTGTAAGCCCATAAAATGGTGTTCCATTGACTGTGACATGCCAAGGTCTGTGTGTGAGGCTGCCAGCACAAGCAGCCGACCTATTTGGACTTTCAGGCATTACCGGGACTTGTCTTGGCCTGGTTTTCACTTAGTTGGCTGTAACAGGTTATCTAAGGACCAGGTGGCTTTTGCCTTAGCTTAGGAGGGCTGTGTGCTGTAACACTGTTGGTTTATGTATGTGTTTGAAACTAATAGATAAAAATAACAATGAACTATTCCTTATACAATGAACTATCTGTGACCCCCAAACAAAAAAGCAGAGACAGGCATGGGATGACATGAGGAGACCTGAAAGTCTGGGTGCAAGATGCCAGCGGAGGCCCCCAGGCTGGGAACTGCTCACCAGGGGTCAGCCACTGGAGCAGATGCAACCCTGGGAGCTGCACAGAGCCAGCTTTAGATAACACAGAGAACAAAGGGCAATATTCAGTGTCCAGAAAATACACCTTTCACAGCAAAACAGGATGTAATGAGGACCTACAGACCAAGGAAGAAAGTGCAGGGTGTGGAGCATGTTAGCAAACATCAAAATGACTGTGGGTGGAGGAAGGAGGATCCATCCCTGTATTGCTCTGGAACACAAGGGCCCTCCATCCCCATCGCCAGCTCCAGACATCTACCTCAGAGACAGCTGATGGTGAGTGAGACACCAGACAAAGGGCAGGTACTCGGGAGCTGGTGTGCATCACTGTTATAGCTTGTATATACATAATTTGTATAAGAACTGAACGTGGTTGAACTAATAATTCTTTGGTTAGACTGTTAAGATTTTAGGTTTAAAGTATATTATGAGTTTTTCACTTCTAGTCCTTTGGCCTTAATGAGCTTGACAAGCTGTAGCATGACAAACTGATGGAGGCATCAAGCAACCTGGTCTGAAAGCTGGATGTAACTCAGGCAAAGCAGTTCAGCTGGACAAAAGGCCATGTCAACCATGTGTGAGCTCTGGGTAAAGGAAGCAGAGTGTGCTGAAAGGAGGGAACAGCACGTGGGGAGCAGAAAGAACCTGGATAATGACTGGATCAACAGAGCACCAGCCTCTGCTTAGGAGAGTAGTTTTGACGATTATAAAAAACCCCATTACCATTCTTGTCTTTGCTGGGAAGTTTTCTCACTCAAACAGTTAATTGATCTTTACATTTGTTAAATATAAAGCAAATCAAATCACTACAGACCTTCAAGGAGAAAAGTGGCCATTCCCTTTCTTGGACGCTCAGCTATCATGTTATTCTGTTGATCCTGCAAGAGCAGAGCATCGGCACCCAGTGGGTCACTGGATTTACTGGAAGACAGCATAGGAAGGTCTTTGTTGAGCTTTCCTTGGAGTGAGTCATTATGACTCACTGAAGACTGAGAGACATCATGCTTGTGAGGGGCTGCTCTCTCCTGGCTCTTACCCAAGCAGAGAGGGAGAAAAGACAGAAGTGGTACCTTTGGACCCCTACACAGAAGAAGAGAGCAGTGAAGTCTGCAGTACTTGGAGGGAACAGCCCATTAGTGAGTGCTAAACGTTTGTGGAAGCATATTCCCTGCAAAAATGAAGGGAAATATCTTCTTTCCAACAGGCTGCAACTCACACATGTCGCCTGCAGTGAGAGACGAAAACAGCTTGGGAGGTCAAGGGAGAGTCTTTTTGTTGGTTGGTTATTTTTGCTTCAGTGCAGCCTTGGTTCACAAAATACAGCTTATAGCATGAAACCAAGACAAGATAGCCAGGAGGCCTCTCTGAGTGACCAGACTCTCGAGATTACATAATCTGCTGTTCTATTTTGGAGGGAGAGAAGGGAAAATTGGAGGCCAAATGCCCAAGTTCTCATGTAAAAGTAGATATAAACCTGTAAAAGTATAAGGAGATTAGACCCCAGAAACATGAATTTTCAGTATTTTAGGTTGCTCTTTCTGAAAGAAGACTGTGTTCATAAACAGGACCAGAAAATACCCTGCAGGGCCAGGCCTGCATTTGATTACAAATGTTATATTGGTCCAGACTTCCCCTTTCCTGGCCTCTCCTCTTACCCTGTTGAATTCATTAGAAGGTTGTGGCTACTGGCCAAAAGAAACAGTTAATGCATCCCAGAGCCCATATTCTTTGAAATATCTTCTGAGACAGGAATTTATAGCACTGATATAATAAAACTCAGATTTCAACATTAAAGTACAAGTCTGTGTGCTTGCCACACGTACCAGAATCACACAGAAAATTTGAACAATGAAACCCTGAGGAAATTCGGAAAAATAGGCAGCAACATCTAGAAAGAGGCCATTAGGACTTGGTTACACCTTTAGAAAAAAGCTTAAGCAAGAGATAAATCACAGATGGTGTTACACAGGTAGCAGAAACAGACCTAAAAGAACTGCTATTGAATCACAAATACTTTGGCACATTGAAGTATAGCAAATGTAGCCTGGTCTCGAGCAGTTATTACCTTATTTAAGAAAAGATGGGATCTAGTCCTGCCTCCATCCTCACTTTGCCCCTCCACACCTCTGCCCAGCCCTGACAAGGTTAGTGTTTTGCTTTGATGTAGTTGTTTAGTGCATTCCATTCTATTCTATGTTTATTATTATGCATCCAATAATTATAAAATATGTGCTTTCTATCACAAAGAGTACATACTAATCTTCTGCATGAATTGCAAGTATTGCTCTCATAGACAAGAAACTGTACAGCTTTCCTCCTGTAAACAAACAGAAGTAGAGACTTCATCTAAAACCTTGGAACAAACGTTAATTTATGAGACAAGGGAATGATTTTTATTCCACTACATGAATTCAGTGGGCTGCCACAGGCCAGTCATAATCTGTTATTGTTTCCCTACAACCTTGGACTATTAATTTTTCTTTTTAATGAACTGTCCAGTCTAGTTTAGCTATGGGAACTATGATGGAGCTGCAATAGAAATGGTTTATGTCATGCTTTTGTCAAAAGACTTTCCCCTAGAGCAGTAGAATGTAATTGAAAAGCCAGTTTAAAATAAAGTAACTGAGTGGTTGCAAATGCAGGTTGTCAGGAATAGAGGGGGGAAAAGCCTTTGTATTGCATTAGATTTTACCAATCTCCACTTCTGTGTCTTTAATAGTGTTTATACAGATAAGTAAGGTCACATAAATAGCATATGTTGCATGGTTGTATCACCAAGTATTCCTGAAAGACATTGAAGCTGTTTTCAAGAACTTTTTCTTCAACTGACTAAAAATGCACTAACTGGCTTGGTTAAATACCTTAGAAGAATTAAATACATTACATTTGGACTTATTTAATAGCATATACAATGGGCCCATTTTTGAGACAGCAAACTAACATCTGAATAGATTTCAAGACAGATTTTGTTGCATGTGAAACTTCAATGGCTGAGCAATCTTTTTACATGTAATATAAACATGCAAGACTCACTATTTAGTTATTTCTTGTGTTTATTCTTTCTAGCCCTGGATGTGTGTATTTTTTGTTGGAGACCCTGTGGTGAATGTTTTAAACATGCTATCATCATCATCATCATCATCAAAGCCCAAACTGAGTAACTATAGAGAGGATTTACAGTTAAAGGTGGCACGTTCTGTCAGTATATTCCCATCAAAATTGTTTCTGGAAGACTTTGATTTAGCTTTTGGGTCACGCTTCTCAGCTTTAAAGTAATTACAGAAATTTGGTTAGAAAACAGTTTTATCATAACACGTACTTCACAAGTATTTGAGGTTGTTTTGACTCACGAGTGACTGCAGTCTTGGTGAGTTTCAATGCATCAACCTTTTAATGCTCCAGAGCAGAGCAGTCACAGCCCAAACAGAGCTGGGAATTCCCAGAAAGCTGGGAAAATGCAGAGGTGAGTGTTTGATGACTCAGTTGTTTCAGCATTTGAGCTGGAACAAACTTTTTGCCACCAAGACCTGAAATTCAGTTCAGGTTCAACTTACTTGCTTCCAACAACAAATTTCACATCTCAACAAAGTCAAGATTCTTTCAAGGCAATTGTATTTCATAGAAATAATTTTCTATTAAAAAGCAGGTAGAAAATCTAAAATGTCCGTGGTAGGAGGATTGAGACTACAAGAAACAGGGCTGTGAACGTATTTCCCCACTTGATGTCTTTTAAGTCATCGTAATTTCTACCAAAATAATCATTCTTCTGTTTGACCAGGATATCTGTCTTATAATTATAGTTATTGTAACGGTATTTCCAAAGGTGTTTTAGCTTAAGCAAGTCTTGAAGAGCACTGAAAAAGCAAAAGCAATACATTCAGACTGTATCTCCTTACACAGACTATGTACAACGACACTGTCTCACTCTTCTTCACAGTTCACTCTCAGGCCCTTCTTTAAGAACCACTTAAGGGTTTGATTTATTTTGGAGTGTCACTTTACGAAACTCAAAGCTTTTGTCCTCATATGTGAGCCTAATTCATCGAGATGACTAATATCTATCCTAAAATACATGTAATAAGCTAATCCTGCAGGTACATGAGGTGTTTGCTCTGTGCTGTAGTTCTGTGAGTGAAAATTCACCTACTTTCCACATGGCATTTGTGCAGAAACAAAACTATACAGGAATTTCCTTCCAAGATCTGCACTGTATGTCAGGAATGCCATGGTGTTCCTACTATAGTCTCTCTATGTAAGAATTAAAAACAAATAGTAAAAAGGATATTAGACATGAAAGAGGCAAAGTATACATTATGCTACACTTCTTTTTATAGTCAGTACGTGAACCTCAGTTTCTCTTCCTATATGGTGAACTCATCACAGCCTTCCGGTATCTGGAGGGGCTACAGGGAAGCTGAAAACGGACACTGCATCAGGAACTGCAGTGACAGGACAAGGGGGGAATGGGCTCAAACTGTAAGAGGGAAATTTAGGTGAAATACATGGCACTAATCCTTCCTTGGGAGGGTGGGCAGGCCCTGGCACAGGGTGCCCAGAGAAGCTGTGGCTGCCCCATCCCTGGAAGTGCCCAAGGCCAGGCTGGACGGAGCTTGGAGCAACCTGGGCTGGTGGGAGGTGTCCCTGCCCATGGGACTGAAGGAGCTTTAAGGTCCCTCCCAACACAAACCATTCTGTGATTCTATGAGACTATTCTTGTTTTGGGTCCTGCAGACCCTTCATTCATACAGAACGCTTTTCAGAAGATTATAATTGAAGGGAAATATATCTGGTGTTCCCACACTCAGCGTCTCTTGAACTTCTGTATATAAAATCCAAGGAGTACAGGAAGGAAATATCTAGTCAGGATATTCCCATTTCCTGAAGCTCCTGGTCACCTCCCGCCTGTGCTGCAGCTCCCAGAGAGCACAGCAGGGCTTTGCTGTCTGCCCTGCTGCTCTTTGTCCCATTGACAATAGTTAAACATGATTATTTTACCTTCTCAACGCGTTTGATTATGTAACAGGAAATTTGCATTCCTGAACAGGCACGGCTGGAAGTAATTTAAGAAAGATCCTTCAAAGAAAGGGAATAGAATTTAGGAAGCATATGGATGCAGGGGTTTACATGATAATTAACAAAAGCAGCTCTTGTTCCTTCTCTTTTGCATGGAGACACTTCACACTCCAAGCAAAGGGAACATCCACAGTTACTCTGCAGGAAGCTTTCTCAGAAATTATCTGCTTTAACTCTGATATGTAAAAAAGTCTATGAAAAAAAGATACAACAGCTTCACAGATAAGGCATGAAAAATCTGGAGTGGGGACCCAGATTATTACATTCATTTATCTCATACACTAGCAAGAGTGATGGGCCTTCACGTTTTCCTTTAAGCTTATCCCTCACAGTCCCTTAATTTGTAAAAATTAAGTTCTAGTTGGAAATGTAGCTCTGAAGTAGAGCAGAAAGAGGCCTGAACTAGACAATGACCTGAGATACAAGAAAACACCAAAGGAGGCAAACTGAAACAGGGGTGAGAAAATTCATGTCACTGTGCATGGAGCAGAGACTCAGAGAAACTGAATGCAGAACTGATTTCAGATATTTTTGCTGTCTTCCTGATACCCATAAATGAATTTGAAACCTAGTCAGGAAGTCTTCATATTAGAATCCTTCTATTGAAAAGCTGTATCTGACCAAGAGCTGAGCATTGTTTGCAAAACTTGGCCTTTGTGCTGAGACAGGATAAGAATCTCACATGGTGAGCTCTTCCTCGGAAGCAAAGGAGCTGAATTAACCTGCCTGCTCTTGGTGTGACTGTCACATTCAGCCTGACTGCTGCAGACTACCTTAACAAGTCTGAGGATACCGTAAACACATATCCTATAGAGCTGCTCATAAAGACGTTTAAGTATATGGCCCATTTGGCTGCCAGAAATAAGATTATTGTCATTCAAGGACATTTCCACATAAATGAAGCATCTGTCAAGCAGGACTTGAGTGCATTGAACTAAAGCCTCTGAGTGAGTCAGCTACACAAGGACCTTTAATATCCTGGCTTTGCACTTTTTATCCCAGACAATTCAGATGGGACCATGCCTTTGATTCTGTAAAAATGGTAGTGTTTACATATTTTTTATCCTTTTCACTTAATCTGTTTCTGTGTTAATTTAAAAAAAACACAGGGGCATTCCTGTAAGTAAGCAATTCTCACCTCTGTGGAATCACAGTAATAGGACAACAGAAGTCACAGAGGATTTGAAGAATTAAAGGTATCAGAGCAGCAGATACAACTATTTTTTGGTCTAGACTTTCCTGTACTGCTCTATTTCCACACCTTCCACCTTCTCTGAAGCATAAGGGTCACCACTACATTCTTTTCCTAACCCAAGTCTGGGCAGTTATATTAAGCTCAGTGGTATTGCACAAAATATCAGAGTAATAAACCAAACATGGAATTAATCTCTCACCAGAATAAGAAAAATGTGAATATTTTTGACTGATAAATTCAAGCTGTAAATATAAATATTAGAAGAAAAATTCTTACATTTCTGCTCTTCAGTGGTGAGTTTTCAAAAGGTTCTCTGATACTTTAAACAAGAAATTAAACAAACATGACCGAAAAAACCTTCTCAAGCTGCTTTACAGACACAGAAGGATGGTCAGTGCCCAACAGCATCTGCTCTCTTGGGGGACATCAAGACCACTGACAGACCCCCTGAGAAACCTGTCCGAGAGCACAGGCTGAGGGAGGGATCAGTCTCTGGAGAAGTGTTCCCTCTACTGCATGAATATTGCAGACACCAGCCTGGAGGCCTGACCTCCCTCAGAAGACCTTATGTTTGCATGCAGCACTTACCTTCACCCACTGGAAACTTGTTGCCAATTGACGTGGCATATTCCACACATTTGAAATGTCACTTAATGGGACTGTGAGATGGCTCAAATGTCAGATCTCTTCTGCCACAGATCCACTGCTTCAGCTCTGCCTGCAGAGAAGGAAAAGGGCCCCTTGAAATCCAATGCCATGGTGGTATTAGAATAAAAGAAAACTAAAGTCTACCCCAATAAACGATCACAGTGGCCTAAAGAGAGTCTGAAGATGAGCAATAAAATACTACTTACAAGTTCAAGGAGAAAATTAATAAATAGCCTTTACCTTAGAATCACAGAATGGTTTGAGTTCCACCCCCTGCCATGGGCAGAAACATCTTCCAGTAATCCCAGGTTGCTCCAAGCCCCATCCAACCTGGCCTTGGACATTTAACAGACTTACTATTGCTAGACTGTTCCCATAATTAAAATGGGAGGCCATATCAAAAATATTTCACTTTTTTTTTATTATTATTATTATTTTCTGAAAGGACCCCCAGAGTTCTATGGAAAAAATCTGTTCTGGGAACATTGTCTGATATAACTCACACTGCAGTGAAAAAAGCAACAGCTGCAGATGCCATTAACCAGCAAAATGTGCTCTGAACATTTCTAAGTGCTCAAAAGGCAATTTAGAAAATTAGTGTTTTTACCAATATGATGGAGAAGGGAGTCGATTATTTTAGGAAGAAGAACTGCTACTACAGTAGGGAAAAAATTATCTAGGATAAAGCATGTGAAGCAAGAAAATGAACAAGAGGTGCCTCTGCCTGTAAGAAGTTCATCTATAGCTGTTTTGGTGGTTAAAATTCTTTCATAAATGGGGCAGGAATTTGAGCCAGGCTGTTTAAAGGGTGCAGAAACCAAAAGAAACCTGCTGAATAATTTCTTACAAGGTAAGTCTTTTCTTGAATTCTAATTAGTAAGTTAAGAATGCTCACAGTTTCACAGAGGAGTCTCTCATCACCCCGTGTGTTTCTGACAACATGTTCCCACACAAGTAAAATATAGTTTATGTGAGTGAATGCAAAGGAAACACTCAGTGTGATCTGTTGTTATGTTCTGGTGCAAACACTGTATTTATGATGCTCATTTGAGACCTTGACAGATGCTTAAATGGCACTAAATGAATTCTAGGACCGAGACTCTTTCTTGCCAAGGAAATCAGGGTGGATTTCCCAGTACTTTCAGATTTATTAACTGAAAATTTCTAGGACAAATTATTGAAAAATAGTCTCTGTAACTTGAGATGATACATCCAGGTCATTAATTTTCTTCAGTGTTTAACTGTTGTCTCATCTATACCAATCCTCCCTTTTATACCCAATTTTCACCCCCGTTAAAGCCATCAAGTTTTCATTGCAAAGAAACAGTGCAGCATTTCAAAGTTCCCAGCAAAACTGTTGAGAAATGAAATAGGCACTGCCTGAATACTACATATTCAATATTGCAAAAACATGTTTCACATTTATTCCACCAAAGATAGAAAGAAATCACGTGGCTATTATGGCAGATGTGCTGACTTGCTGCTTTAAAAATTTGGGATCGTGTTCTATAAAAAACACATTCCTAGAAAGTGGGTTTTGCTAAGGTGAGCTCTGTGAATTCATCATTTCTGTGGTGACTGAGTCACTAATATAAAAGCCCTCGGTTTATAAAAATACTCCACACATCCAGCACTTTATGCAATTTGTTATGAAGCACCTGTGGCTTTTTAAAATAGGCTCATTTTGCAAGCAAGTTGTTTGAGTTTTTTTTTCCATAAAGGATCCTTTTGAACTAATTCACAATTCAGATGAATGAATGAAAAGAAAGACTAAAACTGAATAAACTCTCTCATTTTGATAATTTGTTCAATATCTTTATAGACAACAATGTCTTTAGGGATGACTTTGCAGCTCAAGACTCCTTTATGTCCAAGACATTTGAAGGTGCTTGAATAAGTATTTCTAAAATATCCTCTTACATATCCCCATGGTCTAATTTTATGAGCTCTGGTTTAGTTTTAAAAGCAACAAAGAGTTGATAAAAGATACTGCCAGTTTTCAACCTGGCCTGCTAAGCTTTTCCCTGTGCAAACACCTGGCCACCAGTGAAGTGACACGGAATGACAGAAGGGTTTGGGTTGGATGGGACATTAAAGATCACCTCCTTCCAACCCCCAAATAAAATAAATAAGAACTTCACTCTCAAGTACCTACTTTGTTCTTCAGTTATACTGAATTCCACCAGATGTCAGGGGCTAAAAATCAATATTTTTGTAGCACTAAACATTATTTGTAGTAGATAAATCTTCATATTAACATCAAGCAGGGAGAAACTCCTCCAGATACCAATTTTCATGAAAAACATGGTTTAAGACTGCTGAATGATTTCCATCCTTACTATAGCAGACAAAAAAGTTTAGCTGGTTAACTGATGTATAGGTATCAGAAACCTATTTTTTTAATATTACTATTTTATTTATCAGATCCCTATTATTTACTGTATAATAGGTTTTTATTTTCTTATTTCTGCTGCAGCTGAATATGCCTTCACTGTTGTGGTTCTAATAACTCTATAACCTTTACAAAAGCAGAAAAAGCCAAAAATCCCCAAGTTCTGTATTTACAGAATTACACAAAAACTCCAAAAAAATCCATTAAACAGTTCCAAGGCCCCAAATAGATTTGCCACAGTGGTGCTTTAAATCAAACCGCCCAACAAGATTTTTGGGGGGGTAAAAGAAGCCGTGGCTTCAGAGCTGGTTTATGCAAAGTGACAACTCGAACAGTTTGGAAATGTCTCTGGTTAGAGGGGGGAAGGCCCCCAACCCATTGTCACTATGGTAATTATTTCACAATGCCTGATGTGAAATGGGCAGTGCTGGGGCCGGAGCAGCAGCTGAATCCTGCATTGTCCTCGCATGATAAAAAGATTTGAAAGTCTGAAAAGCAGAGGAACGGAATCTCACAGCTTCTTAGAGTCCCCTCTGAAAGGGCCATTGTAACATCATCATAAATCCTGGGCTCCCCAGGCACTTGACAACTAAAGCAGTGGACAATAGAATTCTTGTGTTGAACAAAACACTCCTTGTCTGCCAAAGGGCTTATCTGCTTCATTTACAAATGTCTTTCTTTGTAGCAAAATAATTCCCTATTAGAAAAACTATTAGGAACAGCACTAAATAAATATTCACAGCTTTGCAGGCTGTTTGGCAAAGTGAATAAACTAATACAATCACAGAGCATGCAAAATATGAGATGTATATCAAGGAAACCCAAAGCAATCCTGAACCTCTTATTTATTTTCATTTTCCCTTTTCCCGATTTCAGGGAATTACACTGCTTTACACATTTGTCTCTATAAAAAAGTCTCAGGTACTTTATTCTCAGTAAAAGAGATGAAAAATATCAGAAACCTGCAAAGATCTCAGATTGGAGCAAAATTGTATCCAATGTACTCTTAAAATTAAGTATTTCCAGAAGAGCAATTACAGAAATAAACTTGGGAACATATCTGAGAGTTTAATGAAATAGAGACAAATTACTCACAGTCATAAAAGGATGTAGACTGTGGATTTATAACTGCATATGTTTAGGTCCCAGTTACTGAGAGATACAAAAGCATCAGTGGCTGAAATGAAACACTGCCAGATTATTGCAACTTTGTTCAAGCCCAATGAAAATCGTGGGAGCTATCACAGAAATGACTGAGAGAGGCTAAAATATCCATCTATGTGACACTTCAAAAAGCACTTCTAACATAGACAGAATTCCACTGCCTCCAGTTTCCACATAAACAGTTATTTAATTACAATTTACTAGAGAAGTGCTGATGAAAAGACAACTGACACCATAACCAATTATCAAGGAAAAACTTCACCAAGCCAAATTATTGCTCAAGCAAATGGTACTGACCATATTCAAAGTGCCAGAGTCATCTGTACAGCTGAATTAAAACCTGAAGAGGTTTAAACTCATTCAAATCCAGTATGAAAACAATGTTTTCACACAGCCCAGGCAAAAGGACTGAATAGCTGAATGGCTTTTTTTTCCCAGCCTACAAAAAAATACAGGCATTTATAACATGCATATTAAACAGATACTGAAATATTCAGAATGTACACTATAAATAACAACAATACTGGTAAAATGCAAAAAAAAAAAAAAAAAAAAAAGGCCCCAAACAACATTTAAAAAAGGAATGATGCAGGTTTAAGCTCACAATCACAGGGCAGAGCCTAATATTTAGGAATATGTGAGCTTTCGATTGGTTGTACCATGAATTTGCAGTCTGACCCTGCCATGCACCACTTAACCTTGGAGCCATTTCTTAAAGTGAGGCACAGACACACTATAAAACATTCCACCCATGAAAAATATACTAATCAGGATAAAAATCAGAGGAAAGAGGCCCAGCTTCGGAGCTCCCACATGCCAGCTGAGGATCTCTACTGTTTGGGTGCAGAGCTTCACCATTTTTTCTCTCACCTTCTCTCCTCAGTGAATAATTAACTGTTCTAAAGATGTAGGTACAAGTTCTGATTTAACATGAAGTTTAAACTTGACTTCCCATATGCCATTTTTTGATGTTTGCTCTTCTATGTTGTGCACTGCCCAAACTCCCCTCTCTCCTGAAGAGCTGTATCATCTGTATAAATATAATTTGCATGAAGCTATTTTAATCATTTCAGCAATTTGCAATTCAGGAACACGGATTCCACAAAATCTGCTTCCTGCTGGCTCTCAGAGTTTTATTTTAGTTCCTACTACATGGCACACAACCACACCGTATTTTTATATAGTGGGTAGTCTCTGCTTAAGTATAAAAAAAATGGATCTGCACTGAAGTTCAAGTCTCTTAGTGCACAACAGACATTTAGCCCTGCTAGAGAACATGGACCTGGGTGCCTTGAGCAGGAGAACAATGTCCTTGGCTGTATATAAATTGCTCCTGCAAGCTATTATCTTGGCATCTAAATAAGCTTGTGCTGGGAATCACCTTCCAGGAGAGTCTTTTTCCACTTACACAGGCAGCTAAGCCAAGTCATGTGAATCCCGTGCAGCAACCAACACAGAAGCCTAGAATGATTTAGGTGGGAACGGACCTCTGGAGGTCACCTGGTCCAACTCCACCACTGAAAGGAGCACCAAATGCAAAGTTAATTTAGGTTATTAAGGCTGTCACTTCATTAATGTCCATAGCTGATTTTAGCAGCACAACCAAGGTCTCTTTGTGGACGTGGACACTTTGAGGATGACAATGTAACACTGAAAGAAGGTGCAAAGGAATAGAACACGACAAAGGGCAAGAACGGCACCAGAAAGAATAAAAAGGCAATCTTGTATAATCTGCCTTATAAATACACATGCAATTGCAGGGTCCTTTAGCAGGTCAGGGTAAATAACTCTTGAGTGACCACATTTCAGAGCCTGAGGGATGTTTTCACTGTGCTGTGTTTGCTCTGGAGCACCTGGAGCACCTTCAGCAGACCAAAGGTGTCCCCAAGTGGGGCAGCAGGGAGGGAGCAGCACACATTTCCTCTCCTGTTGGCTTTCACCACTACAATACTTGAACACTTGATATTATTTTTATCCCCTCCTGGTACTGAGGTAGGAACATGTTAATACCTGTATCTGACAGCACTGAGTTCAGTCCTGGAGAAGCTGATTTTTCAACCCACGATTCACGTAAGAAGCCTGACATAAAATGAGGTTTGAAAACACATTTTGAATCAAACAGTTGTACTATCTTGTACCCTCCTTCAGAATGAAAGGACTTTGCCACTCAGGGCATAACTTATGGAAGGCAGGACACACACAAAATGTTAAGAGCTGTAGAGAAGGTTCCACGCAAACAAGGTTCTGTTCAAACAGGTTTAAAACAGCCTGTTTCTCTTTCTTATGAACCACTACTCTGATTTTACACTATACTTTCCCAAAATATTCCCCCTTGGTATTCCCATGCCTTCTCCACACTGTTGAGTTCTGACCAACATTCAGCAGGTTGCAGAGCCACAGGCAGGGAAAGGAGGGAGCAGCTGGTGCCAAACACGGTGCGTGGAAAAGCAGCCGCCCATCCTGAGCACTGCATGGCAGAATTGAAACTAGAAAGCACAATAGCTGTATGCTCTCATGAGAGACAAAAATACATCTTAATGCCTTACAGAATGTTAACAGACTACAGACTAAAGCCCAAATCTCATCCATCCAAGGCCAAATTAAATAGCAGCACAGAAAAGGTTCATGTGGGCTCACAAGGAACAAATCAACCCCTGCAAATCACATGAGCACCCAGGTCCTGTGCTCCCCCAATACAATATGACTTTATCAACTGTTTCTTGCTTTTGGGTCACAAGGGCCTGGAGGTAAATGCTGGGCCCTTGAGGATAAAGTCTGTATTAATTAGCTTCATGCTGCTCCAGTCCCATCCTATCCAGGTACTATGAATACAAGTGGATTGGGAGGCCTGGAGGCAGGCATGTTCTGTCATTTTAAATATCATAAATCTCTGTTTCAATGTTTCCAACTTCTCTGAGTTTCTTCTAAAATCTAAATTTGGAAGAAGAGGATCCACAGCAAGTAACTATATACCTTTTGTCTATATATGCCTATTCAGATATACATGCATGTATTTTAAGATTAATTAAAAAATATATGTCTTTTTTCATGCATAACAAATATTTCTGTGTACGACACTGTATATAATTTGAATGTGGGAAAAGTACTTCATTTGTACCCCAAACTTAACTTTTCTTATTTGTTGTCTAGAAGATAATCCCAAACATATGTTCTTGAACCACTAGCAGTAAAAAGCTCATATACATTCTCTCTTTGAAAAACATGGTACACATGCAAAGCATCCCAAATCAGCTACTACCACTGCAAGAGGCACACGGAATTGCTCCAGAGCCTTCTAAGTCATGCTGGAACTCAGCTTCCACCAGCAAGCAGATGTCAGATACCATGGATTGGGAGCTTGTCATCACTGAAAGATTTTTATGGCCATTTTCCTTACAGTTTTTTTTTATCCCCTAGTTTGCTTCCACCCCTTGCCATTTTACTATTCTTTGGGGTTTTTTTCCCACTAAACTCAATGATCCCTTACCACTCAGCATATTCTGTAAACATGAACAGCCAGATCCTTCCTCCAGAGCAAAGTTAGAGCAGACTGTCTTCACTAACATTTGGAGATCTATTTATATTGTCTTTCTCTGCCACCAATACCAATTTCTTTCCTCTGGCTTTCTTCTGCTCTCTTTTATCAGTCTCTTCTAGTGACCTGAAAAGAAAACCTAAAAATTGAGAGCCACTGAAGTATAAGCTGATGCCCCCATTAGTCAAGCTGTAGGGGACACACAGCACAGAAAATAAATTCAACTAACCTTTCAAAAAATCTTTCTATAAATGTTCTACAAAATTGTCCTGCTGGTTCCAAGTCCACTGGAGACATCCAAGAAAGAACAATTCTGAGACATCAGAGATACCATAAAGGAGAATAGCTCAGAATCTCTCCAAGACACTCAAGAGAGAGAACTCTTTGGTCTCAGGGACATTTTTTTCCTACCTTGTTCCTTTTATTAATAAATAAAGAAAAGAGGAGTTGTTCAAAGTCACCACAGAGATCTGACATTCCTGAATTTCTGTGTGCCTCATTCAACTCACTGAATATCCCTGTCATCCCAGGAAGATACATGATTCATTCTGGGGAGCCTATTGCAAACTCAGCAATGACTCTTCAAACATTTGTAAAGCTTTTAAAAAAAGTTTAATTCAGTTTTATTTCTGGACCAAATATATCTCTTTGCCTATTCCTATTCCATTCTCCTCCCAGACTCCCAGAGGTCATGGCTTGTCTAGATCTAGGGAGGGTGGAAGGAAGGGAAAACGGATAGCAAATTCATTTAAGGTAAGCCAAAAGGCACTCTGCCTCTGTCTTCCCTGGTTGTCTCTTCATCATTTCCTTTTGTGTTTCCTCAAAGAACATTACACAGTTGGCTTCTCAGTCAAGGACAAGGCAATGTCAAACACATTAATTTGTCCATGAAACAGTCTTTAGGTGTTGACAAAAGAAAGCTTAAAATATGCAGAGAGACAAGCTAAACATTAATGATTCCAAAAAAAGCCTCTTTAACTAGTACATTTCAGTTTTCAGGACTGAACAACACTGACCAACTGGTGTTTTGACACAGTCCTCAACAGTGTGTAATTCTGAAGAAACAGTAATTAGAGATACAGCTAAATATCAATGAGTAAGTGAAGAACTTGGAAGATGCGGAAGGACTAGGAGCATCTCACAATGCCTGCTGTGCATTTTCTACTCACAACGAGTACAGCTTTCCAGAACTGCAGCAGTATTTATAGCCAGGATGACATGATTTTCCACTACCTATCCTTTCATGATATTCCACTCCAGAAATTATAATATGCTTCTATTTCTTATGTAGCTATTTTGGTTTTGGTAACATGCCTCCCTATGTGTTCTTGAGAGCTGAAACATAAACACAGACCCGTACTTCAGGTGCATCAGGTAATGAAGTGCTTGTAACACTTAAATCCGCAGCCAAAATTACCCAGAATAATTGACAATTTTAATATTTAACATTTGTCTGCTCTTCATTATGTGTCCCAAATACCACCAAGCCTTTAATTTTCTGTCATGTAATTATTATAAGCTATGAGAGAGCGCATTATGAGGTTTCTTCTAAACAATGATTAAGAATTAGAAATACACATAACCAGATAATAACAATGTGCTCTGCATCTTCTGGAGAAACCGCGTAATTAGGAAAGAATTCCTCCTGATATAGATGAGTTTGGCCTCATGGAGAGTTAGTCCAAGGCACTATAAAGGCAGTGGCTTTAAATAACAATAAATGACCTCCAGAGTACCACTAGCAATCATTTAGTAAACTCATTCAACCAACAGAAAGTATATATTTATGAAAATATAAGGAAGATATAAAAGTAAAAAAACCCACAACAAACAAACAAACAAGCCGTCCTTGGCTGAAAGTAGAGAACCTTTCTCCTCTATTTAAAATTATTTCAGAAATGACACTACTCTGTTTCAGTGGGGGTTTTTTGGCACTCAACCAGGAATTCCCAGCGTTAACAAAAAGAAAGAATATGGAAATAATCTAATTTGGAGCTGGGGGGGCTCAGCCTTGAGAAAAGGAGACTCAGGGGGGACCTTCTGGCTCTGCAAGTCCCTGACAGGAGTGGGGAGCCGGGGAGGGGGGGTGGGGCCCTGCTCCCAGGGAACAGGGACAGGAGGGGAGGGAAGGGCCTCAGGCTGGGCAAGGGCAGGGGCAGGAGGGACATCAGGAGGAATTTCTGCCTGGAAAGGGTGGTCAGGCATTGGAAGGGGCTGCCCAGGGGGGTTTGGAGTGCCCAGCCCT
>JAWWEU010000020.1:544856-575554 GCA_035583155.1 Acropternis orthonyx
GCAGAGCTGCTCCAGCCCTCTGCCCATCCTGGTGCCTCCTCTGGACTCTCCAGCAGCTCCATGTCCTTGCTGTGCTGCCCCCAGGGCTGGGGCAGCTCTGCATGGTGTCTCACCTGAGGGGGCAGAGGGGCAGAATCCCTCCCTGCCCTGCTGCCCACGCTGTGGGATCAGCCCTGCACACGGGGATTTCTGGGCTGGGCCATTTCCAGCCTCTCCCCCACCAGCCCCCCAAGCCCTTTTCCCCAGGGCTGCTCCATCTGCTCATCCCCAGCCTGGGTTGATCCCGGGGGCTGCCCTGACCCCGGTGCAGCACCAACACTTGGCCTTGTTAAACCTCATGAGATTTAATTGGACCGGGTTAATATGAGACTTTGTAAAGCATCCTCAGCTGACTGTTTTCTTTTCAACCATTTTGTAAACAAACATCCCAAGATGTTTTTAAGGCAGGCTCTTGGTGGCACAACACGTGCTCCCTTGTGCCAGCCTTTCATACCTTGGCTGATGTGAGCTGAGAGCCCGACACTGTGCAGATATGCAGCTACAGAGAAATGTCATAATAAAAAAATCCATAATGCCATAAGAAAAAAACCGCTTTTGCATGCAAGGTCAAATCTTAAATCCATTTGTTTAATTTTAACTTCTAAATCCTGAGGAAAGGAGAATACAAGACCATGATTTTATGGCAAGTCAGGAGCACTTGTTCAGAAAAACCCTGATAACCACAGTTAGAATTTTTCATTAGCTATGTCCAGTTGAATGCCCAACATTTCTGATGTCAAATCCAAACAAACTGTGACTCAATTTTCAGCAATAATTAGCTACAATTACCAAACTTGATGTCTCTCTCAATCAAAAATATCACAGTGAAGGTTTTGTAATTCCCACCACTTGGTCTGAAATGCAGATTTGGTCAGGATAATTTCCATTGACATGAAGCCTAATAAAACATATCAGCTCAAGCAACTATTATTTTTATTAACCAATGCCAGAAATGGCTTTGCTGCACTGAAACAAAAAACACGAGTGATTCAGATGACATCTAATTTATACTCAGTTTGTAGTCCCACAAAATTAGGAAAAAATTAGATAGGCAAAGTATAAGTCCAAATGATCAGTAGAGTTTTGAAGAGAGAAGCCATCCTGGTGTGTTACTCCACACCCCAGTAAGACACGAGCGGAGCTCAGTTTGACATTTGGAGCATTTCTGCAGTTTTTAGCAAGCACTTCATCCTCCTTTAGTATCATTTAGTACCTCCCCAAATAAACTGCTACAGTCCAAGAGTGAATTCTTCCTGTCCTTGGGAAGGCAGAACTCCAAATCAATAAATTCATATTAACCTTTTTACTATCTTGCATTAAACTCACATGTTTTCAGTACCAGTTTCAGGTCAGATTTTTCTCAGGTAGTTTTTAGCTGGAGATAAAACATCTTCTAACTTCTGTCTATTTACAAGAGCTAAAGATTAAGCAACTCCAGCTGGAAGGAAGGCAAGATGAAGTAGAGACAGTGTCTTTAGGAGCAGCACAGCTTTTTCTGGATAGCCAAAATGTCATTGCTAGGATCTCTTCAGTCCAGTTGCTATGCCTGCCTCTGACCTCAAGCAGAGCAAGTGTGACATGTTCTTTTAATTCGTCATTTCCACAACCTCAAGTATCTTTCTAACAACTGCATTGGTAACTCTTCTCCTTTTCTGGCCTTTTCCCCTTCTTATTCCTAAAGCCCAAAAGCAAAGAACCCCTTTTCCTTAATTGACATAATTTTTGTATGTAGAAAAAGTGAAAAGACTAATCAAATGCAAAGCAGACTATGAAATATAGAGCAATAAAAAACTATGGAACATAAAACATTGTCAGAACTTTCTCATATGAGAGTTCTCTCTCTCTTCTTTCTCAAAAGGAAGAAACCAACATTGCACTCCATTTTCAATAAATCTAATTTTTGGAGGAAGGAAGAAAAACCAAACAAACAGAACAGAAAATTATGGTAAACGACAATACTACCAGAAATCTGTATGCTTATTAAGCACTTTTTTCAACCTACCAACAAAGAAAAGATCTACTGTCAGCTGATTTTCAGTTGGTATTTATACTAAATCCACACAGAATAAACTCACAGATGCACTGCATGCAAACCAATAATGCAGAGGATGAAATAACCCCACAAAGGTTTCCATGGAAAGGAATACTCCTCCAATTTGTAGCTCCCATCACTTGCATCTTTTCTCTCTTGAACATCAGTGTCTCATCTTTGCTCGGCAGCTCAAGCCGAGCTCAACCCCAGACACCCATCACGGCTCTGACCTGAGGACACACCAGGCAGGCAATTCTGAAGGAATAAGAACTTGGCATTGGTAGTTTCTCAAATAGCAGCAGTAATGAAGAGCTTCTTACACAGCTGAACAAAGCCACCCCGTGTGCTGCAGTACTATTTCTTGGTGGGCAAGAAGCAAAAGAGCTGTGGCAGTTTTATCCTCTTGGCATATCCAAGGACTGATTCGGGACAGGTGCCTGAGAGCTTTATTTACTTATTTTTTCTGTCCTGTCTGTCCTTAAACAATCCAGCCTTCAGACACGGAGTGTCTTCAGGCTGGAGTAAATATGTTTTGCACTTACAAGTTTATGCAGAGACAAATGGAAATGGTGCTTTTGCACTAAGGATTTGACCGTGCAGCGTAGGAATGACACATTGTTCCAGCAGTGATCTCTCAGAGACATTTCCAAGCTAAGAGGTGCTTAATTTTGCTAATTTAACGTTGACGCACATGGTGAACTGCAACTCCTGCAGGTTCTGAACTAAAGGTCACTGTTGGTGACTGTAACATCCACGAGTTTTTAGTTTCCTGCACAAAGCTTTTATATAAGAAAAGTTCTCATCCATTTTAGCTCACTTACTTTGGAAACTGTCCCTGGTTTGACAGTAGGACCTATTTTCCTACAGGCTCCTGATTTCTAAAACCATGTGCAAACATATTGTAAGAGACGGACACAGTCTTCTGGGAAGGTGTAAAGTGATGAATGACCTGGATAAAGGTCATAAAACAAGTCATTAAAAAAATCCACAGTGGCAGGAGAACTCACATTTTTTACTAAGATCTCTCCAGATTAGAAAATGTGACATTAACCCATAGACTTTATCAATCATTTCTGTCAGTTTTGCAAGACCTTAAATCCCTTCTGACTGACACATTTTCTGTTGGTGGTGTCAGTGTTTCTTTAAAATTGTGACTCTAGAAATTACTTTTAACAGAATAGCAGAAACTTTAGAGATGTCTAAATTAGCAATGTCTCACTTTCTCTGGCTCCCTGAAAATATGGGTCCGGCCATATGATGTTTCAGTCCCTCCTCACTAGAAAGGGAGTAAGACAAAAACCTGAGAAATTTTTCAGCTGGCAAGGACAAGTCATTTCTGCTCGATGAGTTTTATCCATGAACTGATAAAAGCATTCCTTTGCCAACACATGCTGTGCTTAAAATAAAGATCCTTGTTGATACAGATATTCTGGCATAACTATATTAGCAAACACTTTCTACTGCAGAATAAGATCAAAAACATCTTCTCGAGATTTTTACTCTTTTTCAGTTTTGAACCACAAAAAACCCCTTCAAACTTGAACCAGAAGGTTTGGAGAGAGCACATTTCTTTAAGAGGTAACATCTACCTCTGAAGCAAATTTTGTTTCCTCTACTGTTCTGACCAAAACCTAATTGCAAGTAGTAGTATGAAAAAAAGGAGTAATTTCAGACCTCTTTCCTGTAAAGGCTCCCTCTACATCCTGTAGCTCCATGAGTCTAATCTAGTGAATTTTCCCTGTTCCCATTATCCTGAACAGAAACAGCCACTACTGATGCGACACAAAATGAAAGCCTCCCACCTACTGTATGTACATTGCCATGTACCCATATGACTTCCAATATATCCCTAAATTCTGTCCTAACAGAAACAAGAGGCGGACAAAGAAGCAAATTTGGAAACCAGAGTCAGTTGAGTCCAACTGACACGATGTGGGTGTGAGCAGTTCCTCCTAAGTTCAGTCTTACATCTCACCCGAAGGAAGATTTGCCAGTGAGTGAAAACTGTTCCATGAGTCATTTCCTAAGAATACTAAGGGATGGAATTAATTTTCTTCTGAATTAAAAATTCAAGATTTTTTTTTCTTCCAGGAAATAAGTATCTAAAATTACAGCAAGTCTGTCGCTTTTTGATTTTTTGCCTGTTTTAGTAGCTGAGAAACCAGAACTTCAAGGCAGAAAATGCCCTTTCTTTTCTGCAACAATTTGATTTATGAGTGAAATGGATATTGGCAACATTATTCTAAAAGAAGCTGGAGAAAAGAATAACAGTTCAAGAATAAGAAAAAAAATCTATTGAAATTCTAAACAATAGTATCTGGAGAAAATACTTGAAATTACTACTCTGTATTAATTTAATGTTCTTTCTTTTGAAAACCTTAACAGTTCCTTGGGATGTTATTACAGCCAATTTTATCCGAATTTTTTCTCATTCTGTGGTACTCTCACACCTCCTCGAGGAACAGTTTACTGCAGAAATAAAATATTTACATTTCCTCAATTTTAAATCTAAGGAAGCAAATCATTTGAACTGAAATAGTTGCACTGAACTAGCTGGAAAAGAGCACATGAAATACAGGGAACATCTTGTGATCTGATATACTTTGGGGAATTTTCATGAAATTTGTTTTTCAATGGTAAGCACAAGACTTTGGATTTCAGCAGAGGTCCATTAATCCAATATATACCTCTTGGTATTCTAGCCTCTGTGAGAATACAAAAAACACATAATGTTTAATTTGAAAGAGAATTAGAGATACAGAAAAACCACTGAAAATCGAGTTCATTTTCTCTGAGCTGAAAGATGGCAAATAAATATAAAAACTGGAAATGTAACAAACAAATTCCACTCTTTGCTTTCTTAGAATCTTTTATAAGTGTTGGCATTCCCTTGTTCAAAGATCCCTATTCCAATAGTGTTTCTTCCAACTGCCTTTAGAAGCAACAATTCACCCCAGGATGTTATTTGGGGAGGTTTTTCAGGACTGCAGTTCAGGAGAGCCAGACTGGTTTTGAGGGGATAGTCCGGGTTTAGGTAATTAAAGCTGGCACATCTGCAGAGCTGGAAGGACTGCAGCAGCTTTATCTTGATCATTCAACAGGAGAAACTCTCCTGACAGCCATTTAGGCTCAGTGCCACGTGAATATTGTGGCATAAGTAATCCAGTCCTCTTCACTCAGCTGCCTTGCAGCAATCTATGGCCTCTTCAGAAGCCTTCCAACACTATTTGCTTCTGAGGATGAGAAGATGCATATTAGCTGCCTGTTTTAGTGTTTTGCAAAACATTTAGTACTCTCAAATTTTTGAAGTATGTAATTATGCTTGAAATAATTAGAATTACAGTTAAAAAAAAAAAAAAAAAGAGAAAAGATAAAAATGTAAAACAAATCCAAACCCAACAACAAAAGGAGAGAAAAAGGGGGATCCCTGTAGTAAGTGTGCTGGAAAGCTTGAACTGCTTTTGGGAATCCACTGTATGGGGCACTCTGAGCCCTTCAACCTGACCCATTAAAGCTCAGCAGTAAAAATCTCAGGGAGTTGAAGGAGATCAAGAATGTGGAAAGGTAATCCGTGGTACTAGTATTAAAAATAGGCAATAGAGGCACAGGTTAAAAGAAGGATCCAGGCACTAAAAAGATGGAAGACAGAGCAATATTAAGGTGAAAATTCATGAATAAGAATTAATTTTCCTTTTTTATTCTTTAACACATGAGCAATAAAAAGACATTTCATTCCACAGAGCACATAGGGAGCCAAGGTATGTGTTCTTTCCATCTCTGGCACTGCTTATTCCATCTTTTATTTCAGCTCTCACGATGGAGCCCATGAACAGCTTCCTGCAGGATAAAACTTAACATGAAACATGGATTATAAGTACAACACCTCCATGATCCTTCCCTTTGCCTGCATTAAGCATATTAGCCTATCCTCCGAAGTTCTGATGCCTTCCACACAAATATGCACCAGGACCCCTTTGCTATCAAAGAATATATGGAGTTGTTTATCATCATCCCCTATCACAAGGCTATAACCTGCCCGAAATTCCCTGAAAGCACAGCAGAAAAGAGAAACAAGGAATTGGTGTTGGTGATACCCCTGCTGGAATCACACTGGGAGACAAAGGGTCCTTTCCCCCACCAAATCGTAGAAATCGTAGTTGCACTGGCGAATTCCTGGGAAATTTCTCGAAGGAGCAGCGATGCACGTCCTGTACTCAGTGCCACAGAGCAGAGCTGAGATAATTATCCTGTGAGCACGGAATCAGTGCAGTGTAAAAAAGGTGCCAAAAATCCCAGTGCTGTCATTAACTGCTGCTTGTCATCCACGGGAGGAGCCCGTCAGCCTCGCTGGTGGATGGGCAGATGAGAACGTACCTGTACACGGCACAGTATTTATAAAATCTAATCATGCAGGGGGAAAAAATACAGCCATTGCCTCCCAAAGAGTTGTAGCACTTTTTTCACTTACATGACATTTCGTTTTTCCTCTTGAGCCAGCAATGTCATATTGCTGATCTTTCCCCGATTTAAAAGTAAGTTCCCAAAAAAAACTATAAAATAGGCTTTAATAGGTGTAAACCTATGGAATTTTTGTATAGTCCCTTAACTGAAACAGAGTCAAGAAGGGAAAGAACTGTTAAATTAGTGGAATGTTTTGTCTATTTGCAGCGGATCTATTTCCTTTGAAAGTTGTCAACAGTTATATTTTTCACACTTTTGAAGCACCCTGTAAATATTGGTGCTTAAAACAAGGAGCTTCTGCTCTCACTGCTGTGTCATCCTGTAAACTATCCAAGAAATCGCCTCTATGCCCATGGTGTTGTACTGCTAAATAAACGAGGAGCAGCAGTTTTTAGGCTCCAAATCCAAGACCTCAAGCAGGCAAAGCAGAGGCAGGGCAGAAACGTGCAGCCACTAAAGCACCATCACATGGATGCAGCACACAGGTGTGAGTGCATGCCATAGGAAACTCCAGAGATGCCACACCAGAAAAAAAATCTAAAGGTATAATGTGCCAGAAGAAGAAAGCTTGAGAAATCAAGCACAGGTCCTGGAATAGGAACATGTTTGAAATATAAAAGCCCTAGATGATACCAGGGGAAAAAAAAAATCACATTCCACATTACAGAGAAAGAAGAGCACAAATTGAAAAACAATCCTAGGGAGTGACCCAAGCCTGCCTAAGTCCTGCCCAAACCACAACATCTGAGACAAGGATGAGCCATTCCCTTGTTTTCCCACCTGGATGCCAAACTATCCCTCTGGAGGTTAGAAAGGAGGTGCGGTTGGTCTTTTAATTACTGTAATCTTCGTCAGTTCTCTAATTGGATTAGCTCTAGCCTTTCACAAGAATAAAAGAGTTCCTGTTTAATTGCACATAGTAGCATTTACAATAAATATCTGCTATTTCAACTGATTAATGTACATTTTATTTTTCCTGGCTGTCCAAGTTCTGGAGCCGTTTCAAGAGACAACTTGCTAAACTTGTAAAACATCCTAACTTTATCTGGTTTCTCTTTCATCTCTCACACTGAGTTGTAAACCACATTTTTCTTATTCACAAAGAGTGCCACAAACACAGATTCGGGCTGAAGCCTGATCTACATGACAGCTGCTGAAGCCAGGGACAAGAAAAGCTGTATCACAAATTGCACAAAGCGGGATATGAGCGATAGCACCTGCAGCAGTCAGTGCACTGCTGAACATCACTGCTTAAGATATATTGCCCTGACTATTGTGTTTTATTCTCCTGGCAATAGCAGATTCAATGGACTGTTTAGACTCCAAGCAGGTCTTATTCCCCTGGAAAGCTCAGAGCAGCAGGACAAAGCCAGCTCTAAGGTGAGATTTCCCAAACTCACTGTTTTCATTGACCTGTGTTAGAAGTAAATACAGAGCTTTTCATGGTTCGCCCAACCTCCAGGTGCAATTACACACCCTCAGGTTGTACAAACTGGCATTGCACTTAATATATCTTCATGTATTTCCACCGTTCCCTGTCTCTTGTTGGGTTTTTGGGAGCAGCCACTCTCCCCTGGCAGCCAGGCTGGCTCCCTGCAGAGGGCCAGGAAAAGCTCTGCAAAGAGCTGTGGGGACATTTCCAACTGGCATTTTTTCAGCTGGTGCTTAATCAACAGCAAGATGTGCCGATGCTTGACCAGAACCCAAAACCAGGTGTAGTTCAAGCAGGATTTCAGTTTAACAAGAATATTCTGCAAAGCTCACAAGTTCAGTTTGGGGTTCATACAACTGTGTATAGAAGGAAATCTTTAGCACGTTCCCTCACACCCTACTCCACAGCTCCTGCAAGGGGAAGGGGACCACTGTAAGAATATGAATACTGAGCATACACATTGTTCATCTCTGAGAATATGGCTGGGCAGACAACCATGATTACATGACATGTCCGTGCTATGTGTCTCTCTCTGTAAACCTTGAAAAAAAATTCCTTGGAGATTTTTAAACAAGATTTAATGGATGTGAAAAAATGGTAAGAAAATAGGTAAGGAAGAGAAAGCTGGGAGGCGGGCAAGACAGTTCTTGTCAGAGGTACTGGAGAGCAGAATGAGATGGCATTTGCAAGGAGTGTGCAGCAGCACACACAGTAACTTCTGTGAAGAGCTGGGGAAAAAAGTGGCCAGTGTTACAGTTTCATAATCACCTTAATAGCCCTTTCAGTGGTGAGCTCAGTGCAGTCTCCCTTTCCTGGGATTTTCTCTCTCCCAAAGGCTAAGTGGCTTTACATTTGTCTTTTGCACCTCTCTAAACCAACTGAGCATCCTTCCCTCTAGGTATTAATCTTAAAACTTTGGCTTAGTGTACACTCATTTTTGAGGTGCAGTTGTTGCATCTACATGGCCATAATACTGTTTAAAAGCCTTTTGGCACACAGATGTCAACAGTTACTATATAAACCAAGGTTCCATTCCACTTCCATACAGACATTGAAATGTTCACAAATGTCAGACTTGTGCCTGCTCCTATACTTGTGTAACTTCAAAACACAAGTCACTGTGCATGTAATACACCCACACCCCCTTGTCTTAGCATGGAATAAAATACAATTTAAATACAATACGCTTTGACAGTTTTGAACTCTTAACATCAGGTTAGGGATTGAAGTATGTATTAGTAATGTTATTTGTATAAAAGTTTCTGTAGAGGACTGAAACACCTGTCCACCTAATCTCTTACAAAGAGTGTGGCTGTCAACACCTAAATATATTCTGCATCTCTGCCACGAGCTTTTCTTTGATCAAAGGTAGATAAGTCTTGCACTACCTGAATTCCTGTACATGCCAGTACATGGAATATATTTGTTTATACTGCTGGATTACAAGATGGCTTGATGTAACAAAAATAAAAGTACATTCCTACATTTTAGTCTTAATATCCTTACTTGGCAGCAAAAGAGAGAGGGGAATTGTCTGTTACATTGCTGAAACACAGAAATCAATGATCAAAATGATAAATCTGATGCTTTGGGATGCTTCATATGACTTATGTAGCTTTCGACCCCTCAATTAGAGAAGATTTTATCTCCTACAAATGTTACCAAAATCCTCATTTTTTTTGTCTATTCACTAAAATATTGTATTCTATAAAAAAAGAATCATGCTAAGCACTTTATTTTCATAAAGCATGGTTGGCTTTGGCAGAAAACAGTCTGTGATGAAGGTTTACATTTACAGCCTCTCAATTGTTTAACAGCTTTTTAGTCCCTAAATTAGTTCTGAAATTCTGCATAGAACAGACTCTATATATTAATTGCCACTAAACGAACATAAAGGCACCTTTTCATTCAATCTCTGACTGGTCACCTTCACTGTACAGCAAAAGAACACTCCTCAGTGGGTATACGTCAGCTTTCTCCTGAAATCAGGAAACAGTCCAGTTACCAATGCTTTCCCTTAGCCCTTCTCGTCTTTCATTATGATATTTTATCCACTTTTTAATTTTTATAAGGATATTTCTCCATAATAAATATTCTATGGAACTCAAAATCTTGTGTAATTGAATTAATAGGTTTATAGAAAATCAGTTATAGCCAAAATTGCAAAGGTGGGCGTGGGGAAAGAAGGAATATTTCAGCAAGATGCAACCCATTATGTAAATTTGTCACCACATGCCATACATAATGAATAAACCTTGTGCTCTTAACACTTTGATTATAGACTATACAGACAATGCAAATTAAAATTCCTGCTGCTCTATAAACGAAATGAGAGGAAATTATGTAAATTTTAACACATTAGATTGATTTTGTTGAAATAAAACCTGTTCCACTTGATGTTTTAGGGGTAGAGCCACAATTACAATGATTGAGAAAGTGCAGTGTTAATGAAGTGTGTTATTGCTAATCAATTCCTCCTCCTCTGGTAATGGCATAGGAATGTGAACTGTCCCTGCATCACCCACTGCCTGTGGCACCATCACACACCACAGAGCAGGTATGGCACGAATCAAGGCTTCCAGGAACTCCTGTTCACATCAGAGAATTTCCAGGAAAAGTAGAACAGACATTCAGGAAGGAAGGAGTCATATGGAAACATATCTCGTATAGAATCATAGAATCACAGAATGGTCTGGGTTGGAGGACACCTTCAGGCTCATCCCATCCCACCCCCTGCCATGGGCAGGGACACCTCCCACCAGCCCAGGCTGCTCCGAGCCCCGTCCAACCTGGCCTTGGACACTCCCAGGGATGGGGCAGCCACAGCTTCTCTGGGCACCCTGTGCCAGGGCCTGCCCACCCTCCCAGTCAGGAATTCCTTCCCAATATCCAATCTCTCTATATATACACACACAGACCACCTGTGTGTGTACGTGCATACACACACACACACAAACACCCTGTGTGTGTACGTGCATACACACACACACAAACACACACGCACATATATATTTTTGGGAGTTTTTGGGAATACTGCCTCTCTGCCTTCAATGCTGCTGTAAATACCAACCAAGTAACTTCCCTTTGAGTGAAATAATCCCCTTTCTGCTGGCTGACTTCTTGGAAAATCCAGAATGAGTTTATCATGCGGTAATAAACTGATCATGTTTAGTTCATTGATATTAAAACCAAGGTCTTTCAAGCTTAAAAGTTTCATGCCCAAATTAAACAAACTGAAAAATCAGACCCATTGGTTTCAAAAGTTTCACATGAACAATGTATTTTTCCAGTAACAGTTACCTCGGTTTTATGTGAAGAATTTGGAATGTCTTTAAAACTGTGTGTAGTTGACTTATTTCTGTGACCTCACTGTAAGGAACTGCCATGCACACAGCTGGCAGAGTTCTACAGTTGGGCAATGTATGAAGATCATACTTTCTTTATGCAAAGCAGAGGAACGTGTATCTCCAAACATCCTACCACCATTTTAAACAAAATACTTTGTAGAGCTCCACACCAGTGAGTGGCAGAATACTGCATTGTTACCTTTATTATTACTGTGTTATATAAAATAATTAATTAGATTATCATAATTTTGCATTTTGCAGCCCTTCTATTCTCTAAGAATTTCCATTGCATTTTTAAAGAAAAATTTTCATTTGCAAGAGAATCTGCAGTGGTGGAAACGTGTGGCACTTATTTCCTAAGCAAATATGAGCAGGTGGAATGAGCCAAGCTGCTTTATTTTTATTTTTTTTTCTATTTACATAACTTTATATCACTCTCAAAAACATTTGTTGCCACATGTAGTGCCTGCATTTGTTTCCTGTCTCTCCTGACTTGTCTCCTACTATTTTATTTTGGTCCTTTTTCAGACACAAGAAGCGCTGGGCACGCAGACAGCTCCGTGCCCTCGGCAGCAGCGGCGCACACAGCCCCGCACCGAGCCCGGACAGCGCAGCCAGGGAGAGCTGTTATGCAGAAATGACGTCGCAGGTAAACACAAAACACACACACCAAGACTGGCACTTACCACGAGACATTTTAGTACATTTTGTTTGGTCCACGAACAAGGAAAAAAGACGGGTCAAACCCCCAGCTGTGAAAGAAAATTTGGCAGCCCGAAAAAAGAAAATGCAAAAATAAATATAAAAGGGAAAGATGCAAATATTTCCTAGAAATAAAGCGGTATTTGCTTTTGCAGGCTGAGGATCCATTCATGTATCAGCGCACACTCCCCTGCTATGGTTGGGGTTTTAAAAATGCCAGTCCGTGTTCGACTCATTGACTAATTCCGCACCGGGGATGGCACAGCGCGGCTGCTCCGCACCACCCGGCCCCGCACCAGGGTGCGCAGCCTAATTGCACCCTGCTAATTGGCATCTCAGAGAGTGACGCGGTCAAAGAGCCACTTAGGGCTTGCCAAACAGAGATTTGCAAGCCAAAGTACGAAATACCACCTCAAACTGAGGAACAGGAAAACCAATGGTAACTAAGTGAACGTAAAAGAGTAGGAGTTAAGCATTTCAATTTGCAGGATTTGGTACAGCTGTTTTCTTACATAAAATAGACACAAAGAATCACAGTGGTAAACATCTCACCCCACAGGAGTCCCTCCAGCTCACAAAGCCCCTAGAAAGCTGACTCTCTCCAAATTAACTTTTCCTTGAAATCTTTGACTTCAGACTGCTTTGTTTGTAGGAAAAGGCTCTCTTTGATGTTGGGATATTAGAAGGAGTGAAACAATAAATTTCCCATATTCTAATATCCAGGCATAGTGAACTTGTTCAAGGACCCCTTGATTCATGAAGGCAAATAATTAAATTACCTGAGCTTTGATCAAGGAGTTGCTGCAGTCCCTTTTTGATGTAGAATGTGGCTGTTTGAAGCTCCAGACAGATAACCAGCTCATATGGGTTTTAACCCTTTTGTCACTAGTAGCAGACTTCATGCCATGTTCTGGCATTCCAAAGGAAGCAGCATAGCATCGTTTGGGGATGTTGCTCCAATAGGAGTAGAGTAGGCATAGTAGATCCAATAGGATCCCTATGACACAGACTCAGTGGGATGTTTATTATAAGGCTGAAACTCCTCCTTCCAAGCAAACTGAAATTATTTTCCAGTCAAGTTCACTTGTCTTAATATCATACTTGGAATCTGCTCTTTAGAGGGCATGGCACTGAGACAGGTAAAAGTACTTCTGAGCAGCAATGGGGTTTGCCCTCACAATACAGGAGTTTTCTTCATGCCCATTTTTCCAACTGCTTCTCCCCCAAGAAATGTGAGTGGGCACAGACTACTCTAGTCAGGTGAAAGAACGCTCTTAAAATAGGAAGAACAAATAGATTTAAACCTTCCCTCTCCTCAAATGCAGCACCTGGGTGAAGGCAGCCTTGCCAGGACCAGTCAAAGCCGTGCTGCCTGCAGGACGGAGCACAAAGTAGGAGTCAATGCAGATGCTCTACTCCCAGCTGATTTGCCATTCTGAATATGATTACTGAAAGAATTCCTCCCCAGAAATAAGGAATTATGCTTCTCTTTATTCATTCTAGGATTCTTTTGGGACATGAGGAGGTTACTAAAGGGACATAATTAGAAGGCATAATTAATATCTAGTGATCTCAGTTCCCTACACAGCTCGAACAACACAGCCATATATATGCCCCTAATTTTAGCAGCAGTTCCATAGATTATGGAAATGACATCACTAGACTTCTGAGAAGTGGGAAAACAGTTTTGCAACAGGACTTTTTCTGGTATCATTCATGGCAGAAAGGCATCTGTCCTTCAAGGCACAGCTGTGTAAAGGATTCCTGTCATGCAGTGACATCTCAATTCACAAGGATACAGGCCTGACAAAGTATAATGAATATGCCTGACTTCCCCTAGATAACAGACAAATTCTTTTGGGGCATGAGGATGAAGATAGAAATTCATGTATTTACATTTAAAATGTTTGTTATGTTATTAAAAAGTTGGTATGTTTCTAATTTGTTGGAAAGTAAAACTTGGGGCCTTTCATAAAGCCCAAAGAGGAAATGCCTATAATGAATTGGTAAGAATGAGAAATGACATTAATGTATATACAATTTTATGCTCTCTACATGACGTCACAGGAGCTGCACATATAACCAACATGTGAAACAAGAAATCTTCCTACTTGAGTAAACACTTCGTGTAACATTCCTGCAAGTGTTAAAGGAGGAGCTGCTGATCTCAAATTCAGGAAGCAATTACCATTCATTAGCTCAATGTAATAAACCGCCCAAGGCCTTTATGGGTTAAATATAGTCTACTTTAAAGCACATGGCAACAGTTAAAACCCAAGCTTTTCTGCAGTTATTTTGAATTATTTAATTTCTAGTAAAAATGGGTGTAATTTCTAGATGGGGTACATGTCTAGGCAAAAACATTCTTCTCTCCTCCAGTAGGACAAATACACCAATGCAAAAGTCGTTTGTACACATTATTAATTTCATTTACATTCTTTTCTTAATAAATATCAATGATCTTCTGTAATGTTTTTGCAAAGAAAAGAAGTAAATAGAAGTTAAAATCCCCGTGTTTGGTAGCTCTCATGTTATGTACCACTTTCAAAAAATAACTTCCTGTCCCTTCATTTTTGAAGGGAAATATCACAAAGGAAGAAGCAGGAATTTACAATTGGGTGACCAGAATACAGAACTGCAGCCAGTCCATCAGTAATCTGATACATGTGGACAATCTGGTCCAAGTCTGCTGCAGAGGATGGCCCTCAGAACCTCACGAAGGCAGCAATTACAGGAGCACACTTCCCGACCTCCAGCTCATCATAAGAAAGCCAAGGTCATGACAACAAGCAGCTGTCAAATCCTGCTAAGATCAGAGCTGGCACTTTCGCTACAGACTTCATTATTTCAGCCCAGCTCATTTCTTGTTCAATTTGACTGGATAATTAAACAAATATTAGTGCAATTTTGTACCTATGACGGTGTATTCCTGACACTGCTAGGACCAAAACCTGGCTTAGCCCTACAATACATGGCTCCACCTAAACTCCAGTTCTAAACACGGAGCAATGTAACCACCAAAAATACTTGAAAAGCCCACATCAGGGGCACTGATCAGTAATTCCAATGTCAATGAATAACCCCATGGTCTCCAACATAATTTCAGTTTTATATCAGGTTCACCAGTTTGAATTTTAACCAGTAAAGTACAAACATTAGAGAAGCAATTTAAACTTGCCTGCTCATAGAATTAAAAAGAGTGCTAATAACAGAATTCTGAGCTTATGTTAAATAAGGTGGACATTCTCCTGGCCTTCCAAAAGTACAAATACACACTGAAGGGCACAATAAGGTGGAATTCAATGTCAAGTCCATGCCATGCCAAAAAATTAGCAATTTGACTTTTGACTTTTGATTTTCATCATGTGTTCTGGCTGCTCCTTTAAAGCCCGAGCCAGCAGCCACTTACTCATCTGTGATGCTCTAGAATGATGACAGCACATCACTGCAGCACAGAGTAAATCTTTGTGCTACCTTTTTCCATGGAGTTCATCATGTCCTAGTTCCATATGACATCTGCATATTGTGTATAAATAGTCTAGTGAGACAGAAAGGCTGGCTTCCATTTCCCCTTTCATGCGAGTGCTCAAGTATTTCTCACATCACTCCACTGCTGCCTTATTTAAATGTGTGGAGTTTTCTTTGTTATGGAGTAAATAATTATTGAAGTCATTGAACATACTGAGAATTAATTTTATCATATTTAACTGCTCCCAGCGGTTTGACATATACCAAGACAAATACACAGAAAACAAGACTTTTGCTAATCCAAAACACTAATTAACATGTGTAGAAGGTCACTGGACATCAGCTGCAAGCCTGTAGTGAGGGGTATGATTACACTGCAGGCTGGGAATAGGAAACCCGTGTTTAATTCAGGTCAGAGAAGAAGGTAAGTGTTGGATAAACCCGACCCAGTGAATCCAAGAAGAATGTCTCCACATTTGAGGATATGTGGTGATGGTTGAATAAAGCCAAAACATGAAAATAAAAAGGGAGGCCAGAAGATCCACTGTACCTGATAAGGGTGAAGTTATGGGAGGGCAGAGCAAAGCTTACATTGAAAAGTGGGAGACTTGAAGGTTAAATGTTCACTGAATATTAGATTTTGTGCTCTGGAGGGGGAGCAGGATCTAATAAACTGAGGGGCAGGAAAGATCATCCACACACAGGCAAGTGCAGTGAACTCCAGATGATGATGTAGAAACCTGAGAGACCAGGGACCATGTCTAGAGCACAGGGAAGGCTCCAGGGGCACAGAGACAGCAAGCTTAACTGTTGGACATGGTTCCTTCTAAGCCAGGTCATGCAGATGCCCCAATTAGCTCTGAAGTCTCCAAATCAACATTTTTTTGTACAGAGCACCAGGCTGTGACCTGCACTGTACTGGGGAAGAGATCATCTTAAACTGCTTTCACTTACAGGGGAATAGCCAAAGCACCACAGAAAACCATACCAGAGATCTCTAAGAGGATTTGTAAACCTAGTACTTGAAACATGAGCATAATGGATTTATGATTTTTTTTTTGGTGTAAATATTACAAAATTCACAATTTTAAGGACAGAAAGAACTATTATGACCCTCCTGTCTGACCCACAGTCACATGTACTGCTACCTAATCAGCCCTTTTGTATGTAAATGATAGATTGTTTGCATGCAAATATCACTGCCTGCTATGTTTTCTTCTTGCTTTAGAAAAGGAAATGCTATGGAAATTGCTACCGTGCTAAAAAGAATTGAAATGCATACTAATCAGCCATATTCTCCCAGCTATACCGGCTATAATTGGAACAGTGACAAATAAAAAGGCAACAATCAGCAGTGGACAAAATTTTCTATTTGAATCAGAGCTCCAAGTAAAATTATTATTCAACTGCTTTTCAAAATTTTGGAACCTCTTATGTCTGGAAAAATTGGGTTTGAAACTGTGAATGAACAGTGGCTTTCTCTAATGGGAAATATTGAAGAACTTCACTGGAGTTTCAATTGCAAGAAAAATATGCTGAAAGAGAATGGAAAGGGGATGTTATCATAAAAACTACCTGTTGGCTGTGAGCACTGGGTAAATGTTTGAGTGATCTCAGTTCCACCAGCGTGGTGCTCTCTGGCTTATGCAGTGTGAAACGGGAGGGTTTGATCCCTGCCCTGTACGTACTGAATCAACCTGACAGCTTCGACTGCTTTCATATTGCCCATTCCTGAAAAAATCTCCCAGTCATTTCTGCCCTGGACACAAAGTACCCTGAAGGGAAGAAATGTACTAAAATCTTGCACTGAAAAGGACAGTATTGAATCCTAAAACGGAATCCTAAAATTTCAGGTGTGTTTTCTAGTTATAATGAGACCAATCTTTTATTTTGTAAATACTATTTGAAGTCCTGTATTTACCTCAGGATTTCTCTTAGATAAAATTAAATTATTCCTGAAAATTAGGGATAAACTTTTTGAATGTCTTTGTTTTTTCCAACTGTTTAAATGTTGCAATTTTTACCTGATGCTTCAATTAAAATTTTCCCATAACCTATATAAATTAAAATAAACATAAACGTGCACCTAAGATGTGGGCAGGTACATAATGTTGTATCTAAAAAGGTCTGTGAATCCTTGTCTAGGAGCTGGTATAGTTACAGGTATTTTTGAAAATACATTTATTTCTGGTTCAAATGCCAGCCAACTCTGCACAAACTCTACTTCTTTTGTTTGCCTTACAATGAATGTCTACATACAAAAAAATAATAAAAACTTAGTTGATAAAAGATGAAAGGAGTAACAGTTATTCATTCAGCAGCCAAGATCTTTGGGATAATTACTTTAAATCAAGAAGGGACAGACCATTTAAATTTATGACTTAATGCCGACACATGCATGTATTAATAAAACAGTTAGCATTAATGGAAATAGGGTTTAGTCTCCTGACTCAAATAGAGCCATCATTTCTGCTTTATACTGAACTAATGACTTATCCTTGGCAGAATGATATGTATGCATGTATTTAACTATTTAACTTAACCACCGAGACCAATTAATATGTTTCTGAAGTTTTATTTTATTTAAAAATATATATCAGCAGCCTCTCTGGGATAAAAATTATGTTGAACCAGAGTTTGTATGGCAGCAGTTTGACCTTAAATGTAACTCTTTCACTTGGAATATCTGGTGGTTGCACTGTATAAAATGAAGAGCACCAAAATGTGAGGCAGAAGGAGCAGCTCTTCAATGGGATTGGCATCAAGTTAAGGAACTTTTTAGCATCCCAAGCTGGCACAGTCTGTGTGTGATTGGGAGCTCACATGAAAAGAGATGGTGGCTGCCAGAGGGTACACCAAAAATTTATTGTTTAGTGCACCATACAAAGGTAAGAAGATAAATGTGTAGGTCACAAACACAGAAATTCTGTGAATTATGTTTTAAAGAGTTATTGAATATAATGCCTTCTGCTCATCATTCCAGTTTTCAACTGCATGGCCCTGTGTCCTCACAGCATCACTGGGGGCTCATTGCAACAGTGTCAGACTGTACCAGCACAATCAAATGACACCTTAATGGTAATTGCTGTCTACATAGGCATTTCCTACAGCTGACAGTAACATCTCAAAGTTCTGTTCAGTTTTGTCTGCTTTATAATACTCCAGGATTCACAACTTCATTTTATGTCAGTGTATCTATGATGTAGCTACAGCCTACCTGTTGATGAAGTATTAAATCATCATTAAAATAATGAATTGTATTTGGAAGCCTATTGCTGCTTAGTTCACCAATCACTCTGGAAAATCCTGGCTCCTCTTTTACATTCAGTTACTTGGTCCTTTTCTTTTAATCTATTTACATTGATTTCTACTACTCCAACTCTGCCTGCCATTGCATTACAATTAAGAATTCTGATGAACTCTTGCTGATTCAGGAGGGAGAGGGCTCTTACTCACTGCCAAACTTTGGAGGGAAAAAAACCCACACAAAAACCCCTTAGAATTTGCTTAAGCCAGCACTTTAAAATTGAGGAGCTAAATTATGGCTTATGAAGCCAGCAGAGCTCAGTGGGACTAGGATGCCTGAAAGCCACCGCACCACCCAGGCAATTATGGAAGGAGCTCTTATGCCTTTGTCAGGCAAAATTAGCCATAATGTCACCTTCCCCAGGGCACTGCTCAGCAGCAGCCCTGGCTGCTCCCCGTACTTGTCTCTGAATTCCTGCTGGCACTGCTGATGAGGAATGTTCTCTGGAGGGCCTTGAACAGGACTGGCAGCTCTAACTTTTCCACCCACCTTGAGCACACTGAACAGCTGAGAGCACGTTCCCTGCCTTGCAGCACAGAGGACGGGCAGCTATCAGGTCTCTTTGCAACACAGTGCTGTGCTGGTTTCCCTGTGCAGTAGTTACTAATTCTCTCACCAGGAATTGTTATTCCAAGATAATTCTTAATTAATATCCTTTACCAGGCCATTGACAGAAAGCTGTGCAGCTATTATTGCACTGACTTGCCTGGTTTGGGCATCAAAGTTGTAGGCAAGGATTTTGATTAGATGCGTTAGTTTCTCTGGCTGCATATCTGTTCATAATAATGCAAGGTTGGAGAGTTCTGCATTCTGTTACTCATGGTATATAGTTCTTAAACGCAGGCATTTGGTTGGTCTGTGAGTCAAATCGAAGCTCTGTGCAGCCCAGAATCCTACCTTTAGCAACACTCCAAAGTGGAGTGTCTAGGCAAGAACATCAGAAGAGGGCAGGTGGAATGAGCCTCATTCCATGCCTGCAACCATTTAAAATCTATATTGTCATGTGTGTCCTTGTTGCTCAGAATCCAGGGCAGGTTGGATGGGGTTTGGAGCATCCTGGTCTAGTGGAAGGGGTCTCTGCCTATGGCAGGGAGTGGGAATGAGATGAGCTTTAAGTTCCTTTCCAACAAACACCATTCTGTAATTCTGTGATTTGCAGTCATGGGTTGTAAGAACATCTTTTGTATTCCAAGGTGCTGCAGGATATACAGAAATGATTTGGTTCAATATACTTTTCTCAGTACTTCAGCTATAAGCTCCACTGACCTGGGTGTGTACAGACAAAACTGGAGCAATTTGGCCTAATATGTCTACTTTTTTTCCTATCAAGGGTGTCTTTATAAGATCTCTCAAACACTATAACATTTTTGAAAGGGATATATTTTGTTTTGCTGTATCCTTGGTTTTTTCGGCCTTAAAATCTTGACACGGCAGGAAACACAACATTGCCTTTGAAAAAGGAAGAGAGCGCCAAACCCTCAAAGAGCTGGTATTTTACACCCACACTCCAGCTGTGGAGTCAGCTTGTCTCCAGACAAGCCGAATTTCCAGGATCCCAAAATTTCGCAAGGAAGTAACGCGATCCACCGACTCGAGAGCTGTTAATCCCGTCCGAGTGCCTGAGCATTCGGCCTGAGCGCGGCGGGGTCGGTCCCGCATCCCCCGGGATGCTCCACCGGGAACAAACCGGCTTTCACGGAGCCGGCGGCGCGGAGCAGCACTGCCCTCTAGTGCCCGCCCCGGGCCCCGCACCGCCCCGCATCACCCCCGGCCCCTGCATCACCTCCGGCCCCGCACCGCCCCGGCCCCTCCATCAACCCCGGCCCCGCACCGCCCCGCATCACCCCCGGCCCCGCATCAACCCCGGCGGCGCATCACCCCAGGCTCCGCATCATCCCCCGGCCCCGCACTGCCCCGGCCCCGCATCAACCCCGGCCCCGCACTGCCCCGACGCCGCATCGCCCCCAGCCCCGCACTGCCCCGGCCCCGCATCATCCCGGGCCCCGCACCGCCCCGCGGGCAGATCTGCTCCCCTCCCGTAACAACGAAACGGCTTAAAGTCCCTCCTCCCACAAATGAATGGGTTTGATTATTCGGCGCGTACAGTTAAATGGGTCGATAATTTCAGTCTAAGAGCCCTCAGCATCAAAACCCAAACACAGTTCTGCTGTATTTTCTCCTAAAATACTGTAAGTATATGACTACAACGTTCCTTAACCGATATATATGGTAAAAAAAAGATATATATGACATAAAATGACCACACTTAAGTGTAAAGTCCTTTTAGTTCATGCAGACAAAGAGCCCGGTCCAATCTCCATTTAAATCAATGGCCACCTTGTAATTTCTTTCCTTAAGATTTAGGTTGGCCCCAGCAAAGAAACAATGAAAACTGAAGTGCCTTTAAAATGGGTAGGGCATAGGAAATTATGCACAGATTTTTAGCTTAAAACGCAGACACACACACACACACACACACACACACACACACAAAAGTCTAGGAAGTATGTTGCTAAACTGTTTCACATTAATTGATTCCAGATGAGACCTCTGTTTTTCACATGCTGAAGATATTTTGCTAAACATTAAGCTCATAAAATGGATTCAAAATTGGTTTAGATGGTTCAAAAAAATGAAGATACTCTAGTTTTAAGTTTGAAATTACTTTAAATTTCTCTGATGTCTGAACGAGAAATAGCTTCTCTTGTGGAATTCTCAGCAATAAAATATTTGTTTGTCAAGTTAATGCTTTGTTGGGTTACAGCATTTGCAGAAAACAAAAATGTTAGTCCTTCTACTGTAACTCTGAACTTCACATGTTTCTTACTAAATTAAATATGTCAGATGTTGTCAGAATAGCATATTAATTGAAGCTGAAATCACATGATATACTTTAAAGCATTTTATCTGATAAATCACTGAAATCATTCCAATCTTTGTAGTTTCCCCATATTGTTATGCAAAAGAAAAATTAATTTAGCTGTCCTATCTCTCAATCAACCATTTCCATACATATTTTCTTCTGAAACTGCTGCTGATAAATTGCAATGACTTATCTCATCTTTTGACATGTCCTATTGTCAAAGCATTTCTGATAATGAAGTAATCCAGTTCCTACTGAATTTTTTGGGCAGGCAACACTTACAATTGTAGCAAAGTTAAACCTGTTGTAGAGAAGCCTAGAAATAGCATTCTCTGTCCATGCTCATTTTCTGATGCTCTAGTACAAGGCTGAGGTGAAAAAAAAAAATAAAAAAATTCTATTCCAGGGCCTAAGAAGAGCAGAAGAAAGATGTCCTTTAGGTAAATTTTTCCTAAAGAATTATCAATTCTTCTATTCAAGCTCATGTTCTTAGTTCTGTAACTTTATTTTGTTCTCTTCCAAGAGGAAGGAGAACTGCTTTTGAAGTACAGCCAGAAACTTCTGTCTTCTAGAGCGTAGTAGGCTAAGAAATGTGCTTAACAGAATGCCTTGTGTCTGAAGGTGTGAAGCTCAAGCCAGACCTTCTGCTCCCAGTTTCCACCCTGGTCTTACTGCCCATCTCCCAGAGACACAAACTGTGCCACTCTGCCATGCAACTGCTGCTCATGAGCTAACATCTGCAATTCCACTTCCAAATACTTGTAATATTTCTCCTTATAAAATCATTCAAAGGACTGAGCACAAGCATCGATTTGTGTTCCAAATCTCAGCGGACAGACCTGGCTGAGGCAGATGTCAGATTAATTATTGCAGAACTTCTACACTGAAAGCCTATTTATTTATGGGTATCCATTAGCCAGTGTAGAAAAAGAGAACAGAGTATTTACCTGGAGAATCACACAGACTTTGGAAACATTGAAGCAGACGAAAGAGCAAGGAAGGGGGAAAAGGGATGGATATTCAGCAGTGCCTGGTTCATGCTTCCCTGCTTATGAGTCTGTTGGAGCTTCTCTTATTCAACAGTTCCATTATTAAATAATTAAAAACATTTAATTTCTTAATAGACAGGCACTGAGTCTGTGAAAATCTTATCGTATCACCATCACAAATCAACAGGAAGACAGTGTTTCCCAGGAAGTTCCTAGTAATTGGAACGTGAAAAAGAAATGAGCATTCTCCTTATAAAGGGCCAATTTCTGAATTAGTGACCTCATTTGCTAAAGAGGTTCCTTTGTCACAGATATCTTGGTAGGTAAATACTGTGTTACACAGCTACTCTGTCCTTTGTAGCAATGGTACAAAGAAGCTCTCCCAGCATATACTGGTTCTTTCCTCACCAAATGAATATTTAAAAGAGTAGACAATAAAGGGGGACTTCTATAGAAGGTAAAGGCATTTGTATCATGATGTCAGACTGCTATATGTGCTCCCGAAGGGCTGCACAGGAAGCACTTTTATTCTAAAAGTTAATGGTATTTATGGGGACTCGCAGCCTGATCTGTTTTACCTTTCTTGGGGATGTGCTTATGCATGTATCACCCAATGCTTTTTGGACTAGCCCCTGTTAGAGACAGATACCATTTTGGTACCTTGTGAATAGTAATGCGTTTGAAAGCCAGCAAAAATAAATTAAATAAATAAATAAATAAATAAATAAAAAGGAGGAAAAGAAGGATGCAAATCAAAGTCTTTCCCTTTTTCATTCTGGATATAGTATCCTTCATTTCATGCCCTCCTAATTTCTGCATATCCATTTCGTGTCTGGAAGCTACAGCGCAAGTGAAAGATTTTCAGTTCGGGGCTTTCGGCATCTGCTTATCCGGAGGAACATTTTAAAACGGCCAAATGCTCTCCCTCCCCCGCCCCGCCCCCGAGCAAGAACTGAAGGGGGAAAAAAAAAATAAAAACCACCGTCTGCCACAGCGTTTCCTTTCTCCCTTTGGAGAGACGATCGCGCCCTCGGGGACCCGCGGCCGCCGCCGCAGCGCCCGCACCGCGCCCGGCCCCGCTCCCCGCACCGCGCACCCCGCTCCCCGCACCCCGCACCCCTGCCTGGCCCCGCCGCTGGCAAGTTTCGGGTGTCCCCGCTCGCACCCCCCGCTCGCATCCCCTTCCCGAGCTGCCAGAGACGCTCGTCCATCCCTTCCCGCTGCTGTGCCCGCTCCCGGTCGCCCGCCCGCAGCGCTCCCGCACCCGCTGCCCCCGGCGGGTCCGGCCGCGGCTCCCCCCGGGCTCCCCCCGCTCACCTGCGGCTCCGGCGGGGCTTGCGGCTTCCCTTGGCCCCTTCCGAGGAGAGAGAGGAGGCAAGTCCCATTCACAACTCGCCGCGGAGCGGGCACGGCAGCATCTTCAGCCTATTACACTCCAGCGGCTGCGGCTGCTGAATGAGGCTCCGAGCTAGTGGCAGGAATTAGAAAGAGGGAGGGAGGGGAAAGGGGAGAGGGAGGGAGAGGGAGCAAGGGGAGTGAAGCGAGATTAGAGGAAGGGAAAAGCTGTAGGCTGTTGCTTCGTCTCGATTTTCCTCTCCCTTCCCCCCAGCCCAGAGGGAGCACAGCCCCCCGGTCCTGCCCTCCCGCAGGGCCCCGCGCCTGGGGGTCCTCTGATGCCCGCGGGGAGAAGTCGGAGTTGGAGGGGCAAAACGAGAGGCGGAAGGAGCCCAGGGCACGCTCTCCCTGCGCCCAGTCAGGGGCAGGGTGTCCCCTCCCCACGGGTCGGCTCTGCACCCTCTGAGTCACCCAGACACCCACGGGCACGTCTGCGAGGGGCCCGGGGACCCCCATCCTGCGGTGCTGCGGGGAGGGATGCGCTGCCCCTGCCCTGCCGCCCCTCTGCAGATGCCCAGGAGCATCCCAGGGCAGCGGCGGCGACGCGGCTGGGCTGAGACCCCCGGCAGGGCTGAGACCCCCGGCAGAGCCCCGTGGCCGCTGGAGGTCCCTGCGTGGGGGCTACCCCTGACTCATGGCACCGACAGAGGAGTCGTCTGGGCTGGACAGACAGCGGGAGAATTTTATACAGCATCCAGTCATGTTTCCTGTCAGGATCAGACATTTGTCCAGGAATTTAAAAAAAAAAATAAAAAAAAAAGCAAAAAAAAAAAAAAAGAAAAAAAAAAGAAAAAAAAAAAAAAGAAAACAAAGTTCCCCAAGCATTTCTGGCTGTGGAAAATCTTGGTCTGTTACAGCTCACAGCCAGAGGCCGAGGCCGGGCCTCTGCCCTCCTGCTGGAGGCGGAGGGGGGACACTTTCCTTCTCAAACATGCCTGACCCAGGGGCTGCCCCCTCGCTCTCTCTGTTTTTCTTACCTACAATGAAAACCCCAGGCAGGATTCCCAAGTGGAGCTGAGCCCAGGGAGAAGCACCCTGAGCTGATGCATCCATTCAAACCCAGCATCCAGTCCCCTCCTGTCATGCCTGCACGGGCACAGGTGAGCCTGCAAATCCCCTCTCACCCATCAGCTTCCTCCATAGCGCCCAAGACTTGTGTGCTCTGAGGGGGCTGTGAGCACACCCAGTGCCATCTGTGCAGCTGTGGAGCAGCACAGAGCAGGGCACGGGAGGATGCAACACATGGCCCCTCCAGAATACGGATTGCATTTGCTGTTGGAAATACCCTGTACCTCTTTGTGAAGATAATCTGCCCATCCCCGAGCAACACATCCAACTACTCGATCCCCAGCCCCCAAGGCTGCACTCTCACTGCTCTGTGACCACACCACTCAGCCCCAGAGAACAAGGCTTTTATATTCTGTGGTTAATTAGCTCTGCCAATAACTCCAGGCAAAGAAAAAAAAATTGGCACAAAAGCTGCCACTGTACAAACAAAGAATTTGGAAGGAGGAAAGCTGATAAACAATGCATCCTAAGGAGGCTCATGGACGCTGAACATAGCACAGTGGAGCAGCAAGTCATAGAAATGCTTAGGTTGGAAAAGCCTTCTAAGATTATTGAGTCCAACCATGCCTCCAGCACTGCCAAGTCCACCACTAACCCATGTCCCCAAGTGCCACATCACATGTCTTTAAGTGGTTGAATCACCACTTCCCTTGACAAGCCCTTGACAAGCCTTTCAGTGAAGAAATTTTCCCTAATATCTGATCTAAACCTCTCCTGGTACAACCTGAGTCCATTTTCCCTTGTCCGGTCACTTGTTTCTTAGGAGAAGAAACTGACCCTCACCAATTTCAGGTAATTGTAGAGACCCATTTGGTCCCCCTGAGCCTCCTTTTCTCCAGGCTAAACAACCCCAATCCTGCCCAATGTCATCCCCAGGGAAAGAGCAGCAGCATCCTGGCCACAGAGCTGGGGCTTGGGGAATTAAGGATAAAAAATGCTTCAGAGAGAGATTGTGGGTTCACATTTCAGTTCAGAAACACACCAGGGACAGCCCTGTGTGTGCCATGAGGTGGGAGGGTGTGAGGCTGCCTGAAGCACAGACAGACACAGGCACATCCAGGGGGCTGAGCGTGGTGCAGGTGAGAAACAAGGGGAGCAGCCCTCGGACAGATGGGGAACAAAGCCAGAAACACCCCGGGGATGAGCTGAAAGCTTGAGCTAACAAGACAGCCAACTAATTGGTATTGAAGTACTAAGGATTTTATTTTGATAGGAAACAGGTTAAGATGACTAGTTTTAGGAGTGGTTTTTAATAGAGAATTAAAGGAGCGAAAAGGCCATTAAGAAATAAAACATGCAAAGGACCACTTGAGAATATTTCTGGGGAGACATGGACGGGGAAGGAGGGTGATACACATATATTTGGAACAGTTTTGTCACAAAATTGGGTTTGGGCAGAAAATAGTTCATTTAGACCCGGGTCAAACCTGTTGCCTTTAATGGACACCTGTCAATCTCCTGTGATGATAGTAAAAGAATTACCATTTGTTGTCATTATGGATACACTGCAGTGACTATCAGTGCAGCTCTGCCAACATTGCCACCAAGCTGAGACCCAGAGCTGGGCAGCTGGCTCAGAATTTGTTCCCTTTTCCCCATCTCTTGCTGACTTTAGCAGCACAGTAGAGGGGATGACTTTTGTAATTCCCTTTTTTAAACTGCTGATATCAGATTTTTTTGAATATAAAGGAAATGTGAAAGCAATTTCAATCTAATTAAGCATATACAATAGGTACCCATAATATTCTCTAGTCAAAGAGCATATTGATCTATAATGAAAGGTTTCATTAATTCCATTCAAGGACGCACGTTAACAAATGAGTGCAGTAACATCTGATCTGGTGAGTGCCTTGTTTCCACCCTTCCTTCTGCATTGAAATCTCAGTGTAAACTAATCAGATTCTGCTATTATTTTTCTCTTATTTGTTCATCTTCCCACAGGATCTACAGATAGATGGTCCTTATCTGCAAACAAAATTGAAGCAAAACTCCTGCTGGAATATATGTGGTTGCACCTCTGGCTACGTCCCAAGTCTGATTACCTTAATAGTCACTGTAGAATAATTTCACCTACCTAAAGCCATTTTAAAAGTGAGTATCTTAACAGGCTGTCTGTGGTAAAACTTTCTGCATGTCAATAAAAAGTCCCCTTTACTGGGACAGGCCACTTGCTGCTGATGCTTCTATATATCCTGAAGAAAACTTTCTCACAGTAGAAACCTACTATAACCATCTGCAAGTCAGATGAGATGACAAGACCTATTTTTTTGTGTTAGATACAGGAAATAAGAAGTGGTCAAACCAAAACCAGTATGTGATGCTGATAAATGACGACATTTGGTACATCCCCTTTAGCCATTACAGTTCACATTCCAGTAGTTCCAAACCACCCTGACATCATTTCAGGAGTCCTTGCACAAGAAATGACAGTGGGTCACATAAAAGAGACGTGAGCAGGGAGGAGGATACCCTGCAATGGCTGCAGAACTACTCCACTGACTCAACCAGGGCGCGTGTGTTCACAGCACATTAGATGGATATTTTCACAGCTTGCCTAGGACAGACCTGGATATTCCCACCCCACATGAAGACAAGGAAAAGGGGAAATGCTACTGTGAATTTCTGCCTTTGTCAGCTGTTGGTAACTCTCCCTCTCCGAAGCCTTGGGCTGGTGGTAACTTTATGAATGGCTGAAGCCAATGTAAATTCAAAATGGACAGTGTCAGATTCACTAGTGGGAAATTTTTCTACATGCAGTTGCCAGCTCTCTCCACAAAGTGTTAGATGCACACCAGAAAACCAGGCCTTTGCTACCCTGCCATGGCAGGCACGGGGAGCAGCAGGGGAGCGCCCGGAGCTCTGGGGTGAGCATTTGCAGCTGCTTGAAGCCTGCACTCGGAATGAAATCAGCATCAGACATAAATAAAGGAAGTTTATACATATTTTAAACAGCATTTGTTTTTTCGTATCCATATATTTAGGTTAAGAACATCTGCGATAACAAATTTTTGAAACCTAAAAAAGGTTTCTTTTCTACTGTGGGCTTACCAGAAGCTGAAGTTTTTAAAAATTCGGCTCATTGCTGGGTTAACTCGTTTGTCATTTGGAAATAAGCTGGTTCTTTTGTTTTCTGAGCAACTGAAGGGGTACGTACACTTAATTGAATCATTGTTCTAGGCAACATTGCAGCTGAGTTCAAGAAATAAGGGTAAGAAAATATATTATAATTTAAGTTGGACCTTTGTTGCAGGGTGCATGAAAAGGCTTGAACTGAGAACTTCAGAAACTGAACTCTAAAATGTCTTTAGGAATTCAAAAGAATTTATCAATATCCCATTTACTCAATAGCTTGGGCACATTTACACAGTAAGAAAGAACTCCTTTCCATCTTCTGGCTGCAGGCCCCACCAGCCCTGTTCGCACGTGCCTTCCAACAGACACTCTTCCCTCTCATACCTTTAACAGACCTGCAATTTCCTTCACTTTTCTTCTCACCTGGAAAATATTAGAGATTTAAAAGGCACATGAAGAGCATATTGCTGACTGCAGGAGTCCAGGAAGAAGCAAAGAGTGAAAGAGAAGTGGAGGTTTATAGCAAAGGCTATTCCATAGTCAGAACAAAGTTTCTTTGTCCAAAACACCCTTCAATTTCAGTGTCATTTTGCTGATGAATCAAAGAAAAGTTCCATTCCTATGTAAAAACATGAAGAGTGAGCAGGATTGAAGGAGAGAAAAAACCTTGTTCTTAATGACTTCAAAAAAAAGAAAACTAATTAAAGCCACAATGCCAGCACAGTGAGGAGACAAGTGTGTCTGAAGAGTATAACTAACAACAGTGTTTATCTTGTGGCAAGGAAGTGAGACTTTTACACAATGAAGAATGAACAGCTCAAAGCAGCTGGTATCTAAAGCCATTTTTTTCCAGTAACAAACGTCTTCCTTGTAGAAATACAAGAATATAACAACATGTGTTTACTTGGGAAAGGTTAAAACAAAGGCAAAAACACCAAGGTCAAACAAAAAAAAATACACAAAACAACTGATACAGAAACTGTCTCCACAAAGGTGGCAATGCAAAATTTTTCCTGGGGTTATACACTGAAACCTGGAGAGAAAAGGATATTTTGGAGCAGTAGAAGGATTTACAGCAACAACCAAAGTGAACTATGGAAGAAATATAATCATAAACAGGGTTTTGGGGTGGCTATGCACGGGCTTGGGGGATTGGGTTTTAAATTTCAGCTGTTCACATGGAGCTTCTTGTAAGGGCAGTGATTACATTGGTAACTCATGGGTTTGGAACACCTATTCCAAGGGGTGCCAGGGTGGTACTTTCAAGCACAGGGCTGATATGCCGATATATCAAAGAGGATCATGTATTTTGGGTTTGGTTATGTCCTTTCCCTGTACACTACCAAAAAAAACGGTCTCATTCCTGTCCCAGAGTGAAGCAAAGCCCTTCTCATTCACCTGTTGACGGGCTCTGGCTGCAATGATATTTCACATTTCAACAACTCCTCTTGATGAAGATGAAAATCCTCATCTTCAGTCAAACTCAAGCATGCAGACTCAGACCACAGAACAAACACCCTCCTGCCCATAAAACACAACAGAATGGAGGCCAATTCCATTCAGGCTGCAGAAGAACAGAAACCTCTTTTTCTCTAGTTTTCAGGGACCTTTTAAAGTTAAGTCTGTTTTCATTAAGACTTTGAGGAGGGAGCTTCCCTCAGCACCTTGTTTTATAAAATGTAAGGGTGTTTGGCATGTAGTGAATATGGACATTTAGACATTTCTGTCACTGAGTTTGAGACCCTCTTACCCTCCTACAGTCCTCAGAATATATTGGGCCTGTTTGATGCCGTTTTAAAAACTGTTGTAGTAAGTAAGGATGCAGCAGCATTCTGGCCACCATCCCGTTTCCTCAGCCCTACTGTGATGCACTGAAGACCAGGCAGGACTGGCCTCAGCAGATTTTGTGTCCTGAAGGGTTCTCTCAAGCCCGGGAAGTCTCCAGAAGCACTGAGGCAGACTTTTGGTTACCCACTTGGCCCAGTCAGGGATCAAGCCCCAGCTGAGTAGTTTTTAGAACACTGAAGTTGATTATCACAGAGAATATTATTCATAAGGACATTAATTGAAAAATATTATATACAAAGGGTCTGCTGACCAATGTAAACTCATGACTATAGACTTCTCTATTTATAGCTTCAACCTAGTGTCCAAAAATAACAGCATGAAGGATTCAGGGGGAAAAAAGGCCTAAATGGGTGAGTCACACAGACCCCATAAACTTTATAATGTATCAATGTCTTTTACTAATGGGCTTTTTAGAAATGCAGATGAGAAAATTAAATTTCTCGTTTAAGGCAAGGTATTATTAGTTAAGAACTTGAGGCTCATTTATTTCTGACAATGTGCATTAAAAGAAAGAAATGCATTTTTGTGTATAAGTGTATGGACACACAACAATGGGCAGACTGGGAATGAGAGGCTGGAGAACAGGACCATGGAAGGAGCCCTGGGGGTCCTGGTCAGGGGCCAGTTGGCCCCGAGTCAGCAGTGCCCGGAGCCAGGAGGGCCATCCCTGCCCTG
>JAWWEU010000020.1:575654-604222 GCA_035583155.1 Acropternis orthonyx
GGGTGGTGGGCACTGACCAGGCTCCCCAGGGCAGTGGGCACAGCCCCGAGGCTGCCAGAGCTGCAGGAGGGTTTGGACAATGGGACAGGGACAGGGTGGGATTGTTGGGGTGTACTGGGCAGGGCCAGAGATTGGACTGGATGGTCCTGGTGGGTCCCTTCCAACTCAGCATATTCTGTGATTCTGTTTGTAGGGCACTGTCTGCATATGCTGCCAAGAAGGATGACACCGCCAAATATAATGTTCTAATGTATTCAACTGATAGCTTATTAATTTGTTTTATTAGAAAACAAGTTTGAAAAATATCACTGCATCTTACTAGAGAACATGCATGGCTTGTGCACACATCATTTGACAGTAAGATATAGCAGAACTAAATAGCTGGTAATAATTATGTCTTTAATTCCATTTCTGAATGTCAGTTATTTTATGCAGGATGTGCAGTACAATTAATGATGATACTTCTTCCAAAATCTAAGAAAGACTACATTGCCTTCACAATTTTTCATCTTTTATTCCATTTTCCTGTGTTTTGTTTAAAGAAATCACATTTGATTTCTTAGACTGTACTTCTGCTAGGAATATTCTTGGCGTGCGTATTGGGTACATCCAACCTCAGCTTGTGAATAGCCCTGCCTGTGCCCAAGATTTAAAGGAGAATGATGTTCCTGTAATCTCAGCTGCTAACCCTCCTGTGCTGATGAACACCAGGCAGTCATGCTTATCTAGCACAAAGATCTTTCTTCATTTAATGCCCACAGCTTGAGATAGTCAATCTGGCCCAGCGTGCGCCTCAAGCATTTCAGATTGCTATTTGTGATTTCAGTGTATGTGCCCATGCTATTCCAGGTGTACGAGTTGGGAGCTACTTATCTCTCCATACAAGGCCATAATCAAAGGCATTTGTACCTCAGGATAAGAGTAGCCATGTCACACACATCCAGGACATCAACCACTATCACGATTCCACAAGTTTGGTAAACAGTTATAAACTGAGCTGTTGTAATAGACTAGCAAAATAATGGTAAAATTATAAATCTTTAGCCATAAATTAAATAACACTGAATCAAATGGTATTCTATTGCTGCATTCATATCTATCTGCTGCTGGGAAAAACACTAACTGACTTCAATGAGCAGGAGTAAAAATGTTATAAGAAATACATTCACTTCCCTGTTGAAAGTCCACGAGATTATAATTCTTTAATATTGCTTTTATCAGAAGATTAAAATATAACAGACTTTAGAGTTTGTCAGATGAGTCACAACAGAAAACATTAAATGATTCACACATTAATCAATCACAAAGCACGAAAACAATCTCAGTTATTAAACTTATTGAAAAAAATGAAATGGCACCTCTTTACTATAAATCTACGATGGAATTTAAAATGTTATTGATCACTAAGTCCAATTGTTTTTAAATCGTATGTATAATATGGTATTGTTTTGGCTGAGTCCAGATAATTATTTAAAGAATCTGGTGATATATTTTTCTATATTTTCAATAATATAAAGGAAATATTTCACAGCATTTTTAGTACCACGTACAGGTAGGTCAAGGGTTACAAAGCCTACTCAGAGAAATTATGCCTGAAAATGATAGGCTTTACCTCAAGAAAATCAGGTGTATATTTATCTTTTATTTTCCTTTAGGTAGATAATGTAACAAGCTAAAAACACCACCAACTGTTACAGGCATAATGTCACAGCAACAATTGTGGAATCTAATGTAAACAATTCTTATTTTGACTTATATTTTGGATGTCTGTTTAACTTTTTATATTTCCCTATTTAAACAACACAGTTTCTGTCCCTGCTGTATTTTATGACACCAGTGAGAAATACAGCTTTTTAAAAAGCATTTCTGTTGCTTGGTCATTTGATGCTTTTGGTTATTTGTTCTGTATGTTTGGTGATGTTTTTTAGTTTTAAAGAAAAAGCCCCAACAAATCTTGTGTCCATTCCATAGAGGAGATGTGTTGTTACTGTTTGCCTTCCATTTTTCAAAATCAAGAGGCAGATTACCACAGATGCTTAATGCATCAAACAGCGTCAGGTCTTTCCTGAGTGAAATATTGTGGGTGCTAAAAACTCATGAACAACACGCTCAACCTGTGCTGCCACACTGTCAAATACAACTAGGAGGAAAGCATCCCACCTGCAACTCCAATGCATGATTCCCATTAATTTAATCAACAAAGGAAGGAAAACAACGTATTTGAAAAAGAAACTGGTGTCAATTCCACATGGACTAGGCCTCCTCAGCCTCTCTTCAGGTTATACAACACAAAGCAATGCTTGACAGAGGCATTTCATACAATTTAACACAGCTGAATCGCTCTTTCCTGGGAGTATTGAAGAAAATTACACATGTTCTGGATCTGCAGAGCCCTTAATCCATGGAAAATGCTTTCATTTCCATAAGACCTACTCAGAGAAAGCCTCATCTTTCTCCATTTTCCAGTGCTGCAGTGTGGGAATGTGCAAGGAGCCCTCACTAAACTGTTTAGCATCTAGATGAACTCATTTCCATGGAAAGCAGCACCTGCAATGCTCTCCTGTGCAGTAACCTCCAAGAGGTTCTCAGTAGTTGCTTTCTGCTTTCAGGGTTGTATTTATTACTCTGACTCTCCTTAGCCTTTCTAAGCATCTTCTTGGAAAGGGGTTGCCTCCTGTGGGATTTCAGAATAAAGTGGATATCCCTTCCATCGCTGCCTGGTCTGTTTTCCACAGCAGGAACCAAGACCTGCCCTGCATGGAACAAGGGACTGGTCTCAATTTCAAGAGCACACCCACAACACATTAAAATGCACCAGCTCGTAGTTTCCTCAGATTGTAAAGGTCAATTATTTCAATGGAGTCTCATCTGGATCTCTGCAAAATATAGTCATGGATCTGGCCATGTGTGCTGGGCTGATCCCACAGTGTGGGCAGCAGGGCAGGGGGGGATTCTGCCCCTCAGGTGAGACCCCCCCTGCAGAGCTGCCCTGGCTGCTCCCAGCTGCTGGAGAGAGTCCAGAGGGGCACCAGGATGGTCAGAGGGCTGGAGCAGCTCTGCTGGGAGGGAAGGCTGGGAGAGCTGGGATTGTTGAGCCTGGAGAGGAGAAGCTTTGGGGTGACCCAATTGTGGCCCTGCAGTGCCTGAAGGGAACCTGCAAGAAAGATGGAGAGAGACAATTGACAAGGGACTGGAGGGACAGGACAAGGGGAATGGCTTCCCACTGCCAGAGGGCAGGCTTAGATGGGATATTGGGAAGGAATTCCTGGCTGTGAGGGTGGGCAGGCCCTGGCACAGGTTGCCCAGAGAAACTGTGGCTGCCCCTGGATCCCTGGAAGTGTCCAAGGCCATGTTGGACGGGGCTTGGAGCAATCTGGGCCGGTGGGAGGTTTCCCTGCCCATGGCAGGATGTTTGAACAGGATGATCTTTAAGTTCCCTTCCAATCCAAACCATTCTGTGATTCTATGATTGTTATGGTGCCATTTATAAAGTAGAAGGTCGTCTATTATAGGTCTGTATGTTTTCTCTTTTTTAATTGATAATGCAGTTTAGCATTGTTTCAAAATTTTAGTTAGACTTCACTGATTGTGCTAGACCATACTATTTGAAAATTTTGATGCAAGAATATCAGAAATAAAGAATTTAAGGACAACAGTGGTAAATAACCCCTTATGCCTCCAAGAGATACACATGCTTACACATTTAAAGACTGGATGCGTGGACCTTTTAGACTTTTAATTGTAATATTAAAATTAATAGTAGTGATGGTCACAAGTGTCCAAAAAGACCAAGGTTAAAAAATTATATCCAAATGTTTGAAGCTTCCGATCACACAGAGAAAAGAGAGGGTTTTTTTCATTCATTGCAGTGATTCAGGCAATTAAATCAATACTGTTCCTCTTCCATTTCAGTATCTGTTCAGCTAAAAAATTAACTGACAAAGGCTTTATAGGAGAATTGCAAAATGAAGAGGGAAATAAAGGAGGTAGAGAAGTTAGAGAACATAATGAATTATTTGTTAAAGTCATGAGTCTTCAGACTAAGCTCAAATAAAGCAAACAAACCTTTCGGCTAGTAAAGAGGAAGAAGCAAGAGGCTATGATTCAGAAACTCTCACACTCACTATTTCAATGGACTAAAACATGAGGATGCCACACCAGATCCTGTTCTCATGCCATAAATCAAAAATAACACCATTGGCTTTCTTAGATTTTACATTGGATTCAGGAGAGTTACTTTGAATTTACATCAGTGTAGGACCAGGATCAAACTGCTGAGAGGATATTAAAAGGAGATTAAACATGATCTTAAACAGCGATTTCCCACGAGATCCAAGGATTTTCAATTTGCAAGATTTTACAACTGTCTGAGAGTTGGATAAATTTCAAATGCAGGGTCTGATAAGAGCATTTGCAGCTGCCAAGAGAACCTGTTTTAGGGACCTGGAAGCTGGCAGAGAAACTGAACGTCATGGAAAAGTGCAAAAGAACAAGTAAGGCAGTGAAGGGAGCTCTGAGAGCATCTCTGAGAGCACAGGGGCATTGCTGGATTCATTGGACTGCAGATATTGGATGTGTTTATTGTATTCCCCTGGTCACTCATTCAGTAAAACTTTGAGTCTAGGCTTAAAGCACAGATATGTATATTTTGATATCAAGGTCCACATCTGGCTGCCTAACTCCTATTCATGGTAACTTGTACTGAGATCAACTCAGAACACTTTTCAATGTATTCATCTGATTTATCTTGTTTTTTCCCAGACACAAGACTAATATACAGCATTTCCACATCTGCATATTGATTCTAGCATTGGTGCCTCATCTCGCTTTCCTTCATTCATTAAACAGGGTTTCTACAGAGTCTAATGGAAAGCCTTGGCTGTGTCTGGAGGGCTGTGCTCTCAGATCTCTGCAGCTGCTCCTTGCAGGACACTGTCAGAGCATCAGCCCAGTGAGTGCAACAGCCTGAGCTATGATTTTTGAAACAGAGAATGACTTTCATTTCATTCAAATTAATTTCTCATCTGGCATAAGAGGACACAATATCCATCTTCTTATACGCTGAAAGTCATAGGCTCGGTTGATAAATTTTCCTGAATAAATGAGAATTCCAAAGAACTGATAAACAAAGAGTGAATTCTGGTTTGGTGCTGATCTATAGGGGAGAGATATGGAGAAGATATTGATGCTACAAGCCACATGTGCAATTCTGAGTATTGTGGCTTGTAATGCTACAAACCACATATGTGACTGTATTTGCTTCTCCACACATGTCCAGATTGAATAGTCATGAAGTTGAGCAGATCTACAGATGCTTTTTGAGCACAACTAAAATGGTTCTTTACACCAAAGAATTGAATAAAACACACACAAAGCAGACATACAAATTTTTTTGCACCTTTAACCCTGAAAATCAAGCACTGTAAATCATCCTCTTCAGGGATGTGCTGTAGTAACTAAAGTATGCAGATTTTAAAGATACCAAGAGAATAATTTTAAATAATCTAAACTAGATACAGACATTATACATTAAACATGAAACATTATATAATGGGCTAATTTGAAGAAGTCTCCAAATTCTATTGCCCTTAAATCTGCTGGAGGAAAATCCTTAAGGAAAACATCTTCTCTAATTCAAAGTAATTTTTTATTGTTTGGGTAGTATGATAGAGCAATGATCTGGTTCACATTTTATACAATTATGTAGCACTTTTTTTGAAATAAAATGGAACTGAAATGCACATACAAGCAAAATAGTTTAATTTATTGCCCGGAGCAATTATAGCCTGAAATCAGACATAAAGGTTGCAGAGCCTGTTATAAAAGACCAAAGTAAATATTCAAATGTCAATGTAATTTCATCCTCTAGAAACAAATCTGCAATAGGAAATAAAACCTGGTATTTCTTATTAATAATAATAAAAATCCCACCAAGTGTATAACACATAGTGCAGCATGTCCCACATGACATTCCTGAGTAGTTCATTAAATAAAATTATTGCTGCATTGCTTGCAGTTACACCCTTGGCCTCCATGCATTTCACCTCTCTGTCCTAAATCAAATAGTCCCCATTCCTCACCTTTCAACGTATTTGGCACTTCAGCTTTTCCAAATAAAACCTCAATTAATAACAAGAATATTTATTTTCAGCACAAAATATTGAGTGCCTTGTGTAATTTGGGCCTGAATTTGCAAGTCTTTTTATAAGCTCCAGTTTGGAATGTTCATTTCCATAATAGATTTACTTGAAGTTTTATTTGTTACTGTCAAAATATTAAACTGAAGTTTTAACAACAAACTATTGGCAAATTGACATTAAATGAGAGGAATGGAGAAGGGAAATATTTTACAAAAGGCAAAACATTGTTTTCATATATTTTAAACAAAATATGTGAAAATCTTAATTATAAATGTAAACCAAAATGAAATGAAGCTAAAAGTAACTTTTTCAAATCTAAGTTCTTGAGCAGAATACAGCATTTGTTCAATTGTAAATACATTTTGGGAGTCTCATTTCAAACAGAAAAGGTGTTTAAATTGTTTCATTCAGCTATTAAAATGGAAAAAATCAATTCTTAGTTTAAATAAGGTTTATGAGAACTTCTATGAGTGTTTGTATCAAGTAATAAGATAAAGACATGCACAGAAATATTCTGCTGAATTTTCAAAGGATGAAGTTCACTGGTTTGATAATAAAGTACTTCAGTGACCTTGTTCCCTGGGATCTTACGCATAGTTTCTCATGCTGCTGTATCCACTATAAATATATTTTGATAATTTACACATTCCCATACAAAAAAAAAAAAAAAGAGAACCGCCTATTTTTGCCAATCTCCATGCATATTAGATAAGTAAAAGGCAATGAAATGTGAAAAGGCAGCAGTTAAAGGCTGTAAAAACAAACATTTATAATGATATAATCTAGTCCAAGCACAAATATCAACCTACTCATGGTGCAATTGCGTGACACCTGATGATTGATGAAGATGGGACAGTCAAGGTTTATTAAAAGCAGTTCCATGCACTTTCTGTGTGGAATTCATAGGAAAGCCCCACTGATGGTCAAAACATTTTATTGCAGTCAAAGCCCTTAAAAGTACATATCTGAGAAGCTGCGTATCGAAATGGCAAAGAGAGAGGACTAGCTAATCCATTGTTATAAACTGCTATATAACTAGAAAATTATGGAAATGCATAAAAATAAGAGGAAAACTTATGTATTTATTGTTGTTCACAACTACATAATATAGTTCTTCCAAGGAAAACAAAACAAAAGCATTGTATTGGTTTGTAATATTTATGAGGTGTATTGAGAAGAAAAGTAAATATTTGATCCATATGTCAAAAATAGACCTTTGCCCTTAGACAATTGACACTTGCCTGGGAAAAACCCTAGGAAAGCCATGAAATACACTGGTGACCCGTGCTTGCTGATGGTGGCTGAGATCTGGGAAGGAACTTCATCTCAGTGCAGAGAGGAGAAACTCAAAGACGGGAAATTTAGGTGAGATACAGAGAAAAAACCCTTCCCTGTGAGGGTGGGCAGGCCCTGGCCCAGGGTGCCCAGAGAAGCTGTGGCTGCCCCATCCCTGGGAGTGTCCAAGGCCAGGTTGGACGGGGCTTGGAGCAACCTGGGCTGGCGGGAGGTGTCCCTGCCCATGGCAGGGGGGGCACTGGACGGGCTTTGAGGCGCCTGCAAATCCAAACCATTCCATGATTCTAAGAGTTACACATGCCTTCTTTCTAAAGTTGAAGATCTTTTATCTGAAGAAAGATGTGTTTCCCATGCATTTTTTGAAAGATTTTGAAATACTAGCAATGGCAAAAGTAAAGAAAACTTGCAAATCTAATCAGATTCCCAACCATGTTAATCTACAGAAATACGATCCCCAACAAGCAAAGGAAAGAATAACTAATTTAAATTAAATTTTGTCTAATCAATCTACAGACTTTCCAATATATTAAAAACGTATGGACTGCCTTCTCAACAAACAAAGCACCATAACTCCAATAAACATAGATGCCAAAAATCTGCCTCCATAATAATGAGTCCTGTCATTCATCCCCTTCACAAGGGTGTCTGAGGAATGATTCATTGCGTTTGTAAAGAGCTTTGAAATCCTGAGATGAAAGATGCCAAAGACATGCAAAGTATTACCATCACAAAACAAAGTAGTGTTATCATTGTCATCAAACACAGTGCCTTAGGAAAGGGCACTTTTCCACATGAATTCATTTGTGATTTTAATAGCTCACTTATTCCAATGTGAATCTTCTGTTACTATCGGATCCAAATCTGGATCCAGGGAGTAAAACTATCGGGATATATAACTATATTCTTGCACTCCCAGCCCCAAGATGTCATTGCTATACAGAGAATTGCATCTGTATTACAGCTCGGGATGGTGCAGGCACTCATAGCCCATGTCTGTCAATTCAGCAACCACCTCCACAGGCAGAAGCTGCAGCTCCAGAGTTCTTTTCCTCAGGACTCTGGACAGATTAATTGTCTCTTCTGAGTTCATGCAAGTGCTGTTCTAAGGAATATTGCACAGAGAGTGCCAAAGCAAAAATATATGCAGATGCCTAAAATAAAGAAGGGAAAATTACAGTTTTTTAAAAAATGAGCCTTTTCATCTGTATTTTAACATCCCCCAAAATATAGCAAGTAGTTTAACTTCACAGATACACTGAATAACTCCAAAATTTCTTCACTATCAAGGGGGTTTTGCCATTCTAGGCAGCAGCACAGACTCACTTTGAGATCTGTGTCATTAAAATAACAGGGCTGTGTTATTATTGAAGGAGAGATTCTGACTCCGACTCACCCGCCGTGCTACAGCAGCAGAATTGCTTCAATCAGCACCTGCATCTGCAGAGGAATTTGTGGGAGGCCTTGCAGGTGCCCCCACCAGAGCTCTGACAAACCCCTTGGCCCAGCAGACTTGGGCCCCAAAACTTGTGCTCTTTGTTTCCTGCTGGTTAAGTGTGACGGATTCTGTGCAAGGCTCCACTATACCGTGCTGGTGATCTGTCACTTTTACTCATTTATCCATAAGTAAACAAATGGCATCAATGTGTAAAAGGTTACATTTTTTATTGATCTTAAGCCATGATCTGGCAGGTGATTCTCTCCAAAGGTGCTATTTTTGGCAACACAGCTCAACTGAATCGCACTGAAAATAAATTCCTGCTTTGGTTCATTAGAATATTCAGCAAGTGAATACATTTATAAATCATAATTAGCTACTCCCTTCTGTTTTGTTTCTCTCTTGAATTGCTTTGCATTTGTTTGTTACAGTTCTGGGACAGAGAGAAGTATGTCTATTGAAGATTTTGGACATCTTCCCCTGGGAAAAAAGAAATTTTATTGGTTGTACCCCAAATATTTTGTTCCTGCTTGGGGAGGATCGAGCTCTCCTTGTCTTTCTCCTGTTAAACCTAAACCAGTCTGAATTTCAACAGTGACAACCAGTCACACACTGGGCCTCTCCCAGCTTACACCTACGGCTCTTACATTCTGGTGTTAAGTCACAAAACTCTCTTGAAGTCAATGGACCTGTGGCAGTTTTCACGTACAGAATGTTCTGCCCGTTATTTCTGACACCATACAGTTACAGAACAGCTCTACCAGACTCCTTGTTTTTATCAAGAAACAGTTTATTTAAATCAAGTGAATTGTATTGTACAACACTTTAGAAAAGACTTAAAAAGCCAAGGGAGTATAAAGAGTAGATTACTGTATTACTTACAATATGGGGGTGGAATAGCTTCATTTTTATGTAAATTCCTCTACGGAGTTGATGGGTTCATTTTGCCTTGATAATGTTCAAGGTGATGGTAATTCCTTGTGGAAACAACATATCAGATATACAGAGAAGGTTTCGATTAGAGCACACTGGAAACTAACATGTTTGTTACTTTTAATAGACAATAGATTAGTTTAGGAGCAGTTTCTTTTACTTTTGCATTTTTTCTGATGGCTTGGAAAATAATTATCAGCATCCTGAGCTCTTAGCACAGAGTGGTGTGGGGTAATGAAAGGACACATAAGCTCTGTACGAAGGGTGGGGAGCAGCTGACACTGCCATTCCTCCTGAGCCTGCCCAGCCGCCAGAGCAAACTGGACAGAGCTGCTCATCATTCACAGCAATGATTAGCATAGTGCTAATCCTGTCTCCTAAGTGCTGATCATAGTGCTAAATCCTGCAGACTGAGGAAATCAAGGATTTGTTCCCGGGCTTGTCCAGGATCACATCTCCACACCGCAGACGAGCAGCTGTCTGTCTGCCACGGGCTGGCCTCGACCTGTTTGCTTACTCAGGTGTCCTGGTACAGAAAGGCATCAGACTAATGCTTTCTAAAACATGATTTCCAAAGACAATACAACAATTCAAAAACTTGCAAAATCAATTTACATGCTGCCTTCCCCCCAACAGGACAAATAAGGGAACAGCGGAATGTGCCCACCCTGTAGCCATCAAACTCTACTGCCCCTCCCGTGAGCAGAGCAAACCCACGGGACACACTCAACAGCTCAGGGGTCACAGGACACCGAAACACCACTTTTGGGAAGCTCTGTCTGAGGTGCCAACTTGACAATTGGCTGGAGTTCTCATTTTCGTAGCAGAGTAGACCCAGCAAGTCCCCTGGCTCGTGGCTTACAGACTAACTGGTCTTTATGGAAAGGCCACACAGGAAAAATAATGTTGCTAAAAGTACCATTTGCTCTCCCTGACTACTTATTTGGATCATTCCTCTGAATCAGAGCACAATTTCTCTTCTCATGCTGCTATTCTTCAAGTCACCACTCAACTCATTTACATTTTTTGCCAGTGGCAAAGAGAAATATTCTGTTTCTTTACATGTTGATCCTTGTCTCTCTCCAGTACACAACGTGATTATAAAAAATTAAGTGTTGATCCTCCAATAAAACTTAGAAACATCTGAAACTCTGTCCAGGAAGCTCAAGAAAACAATATAAAGTAAGGGGAAAGGTATAGAGGGAAACTCCAGCTTCTGTGCAAAGCACAGGCTGCCTGAAAGAATCCAGTATGAATATAACATTGAAGTGACCTACAAAAATCATAAACACTTGATGTTTCGAATCACAAGACAGAAAAAAACTAGGTAAGACATCAAATGCAGTAGAAAACAGTAGAGGATAATAGCTACAAGGCAGTGCACAAAGGTGAAAGAAGAGAGATATTACAGAAATCCTAAAATAAAAAGGTGCTAATTGCCATTCCTCTTAAAAGTAGGCAATTTTCCAAGGCACTGTAACCAGTGCCATCTTGTTAGTATGGAAGAATAATATTTTAGATAGACAATACTGCAAACACAAAGGGAAAAAAAAAACCCCCAAACCTCAAGTACAAAAAACCCACCCCAGAATATTTTAAGTAAATAGCACTAAAACTCATTGGATTTGTAAAAGCAAACCATGAGAACTTGGTTGAGTCTTTATTCATTGCACCATCCTCCATCAGTAATGACTTGGTGAGTAGGTTAATGTGACTCTCTGTATCATTAGCACAACCATCTGGAGCTACATAAAATATTATTATAGGAGTCCCTGGGCCTGTTCTGTTATAATGCCTGTTGTGGTTCAGCTTAAATTATCATTTTAAAACAGAAAGGTTTGCTTTTAAACTATTTCTTGTATAAGTAAACACATAAGAATGCACTTTATTCTTGATTTTTTAGATAGCAATCTCACTTATCAGAAAAATATACTCTCAGCTGCACAGGCTCCAGCCATGAAAATATGGAGCATATGGAAGTCTTGGAGCTCTTTCTACATCCCTAGAGCCCTAATTGAGAGCCTGAAATTGCTTCTTAGTCTCAGAAAACACTGGCTCGAGCTCATTCCTGGTGGCTCCTCAGGGAAGCTTTTGGGAGGCACCGACCTCCACTGGGGTGCCCACAGCCCTCCAAGCTCTGCAGGGTATTCATCACTCCAGTGTCTTCTGACAGGAGAACTGGCTCTGTTTCCACCACTTTGAACATGGCAAGATGTCCATTAAGATAATGTTTAAAGTAAAACATTCCAATAGATCAAGGCTGGTAGAATTAATGATCTACATTAGTCAATCCCAGAGTTATGTCTGTGCTTTTTTTCCCCGCTATGAAGAGAATAAAAATAATGTGGTACGTACAGAATGCAGAAATAAACACCATCTTCTTCTATCATTTTTCTCAGTCAGTGTTTCACAGGATTTGGGGATAAACTCTTACATGGCCATTACTCCTCTTGTTCCAACCTTTACTATGCTCTCCATGGCAAAAAACGTGGGGGAAACCTGGCTCTGTCTTTCTTTCATGGCTTACATGATTTCATGATCTATGTGAAATTTTCCTGTTTCAGGGATACTGAAGGAACTTGTCTTCACCTTGAGACCTCAATCCATCTCATCTGAAATACTTATTTCAGCTTTAGTCACTTATCCATGGTTACAGAATTCCATTTTTCCTCAATCCTTTTGGTAGAGGCCATGCCAGGACCTGAGTTATACACAGCCTGTGGAACTAGAAAAGCTGTGCCATGGCCAGTTTCTTCCTCTGAATTCTCTTGTACAAAATCACTCATGTATTAGGATGAGAATAAACAGCTCCATATGCTCCATAAGTCATGATTAAAACCCTTCTATATTATCTTGAGGGTTTGTAGTCATAAAAGTCTTAGCACTTACAGAATCCCTAGAGGAAGCCAAAAAAATCCTCAAACTTTGACAGCACTAAGGGATTTATATGGACTAAAATATCCACCAGAACATACCAAAATATCCAGTGAAGAAATGTTTGGCTTTGACAAAAATCTCCTGTTAGTCTTAACTCCATCTGTGACCTGTTGATATTGACTTGTTCTCTACAATATATAAGTATTGACTAATCCAACCCAAAACCATCTGTAAGTTTCACATCTCGGACTAACAGTGCTTCCACCTGGGAAAACTCTCTGGGCCAAACAGCCATGGAAAGACTATCAAAAAATATCCCACTTCCTCTATTTGAAAAGCATTTTGTTACGCCTTGAGTGAAGAACACAACACAGAAATAAATTGGATTCTACATTGTAGATGCAGAACTGTTTGGCTGTGAGAAGAGAGGAAAAGCTATTGCAGTAGCAGGAGATAATTATGGACAATGACAGGACATCACATAAAGTCTCCGGGGGAAAAAAAATAATTAATCCAGGCTATCAATAATTCTGCTCTATCTTTTCATCTTTGCCTCTATTATTTTTTCTTCTTTCTTTCTACTGTGCTACTACTCTTATTTAACCTTCAGCTAACCATTAAAGTAACCATTGAGCAGCACTGATAATTGTATAGGGTGGTCTATAATCTGCTTGCCTTTTGCATTGATGTCAGGAGGTTTTCTCCTTTTTACCATCACCTTCTTAATGTTTCCAGTATGGTAAGTATGTATTTTCTGCTTCTTGAAGTGCTTTCCATTGTTACTGCAACTGTACTTATAATTTTCCAAAATTTGAAAAACACTTCATTGCAGGCTCTAAGACCCTCAGCTTAATCACATCTTCCTGCCAATGACTTCTTTTGGGGTTGGGCAGAACTCTGGCCCTGGTTCCATGGCAGCAGCTCTTCAGTCCTTGTATCCTTCAACATACAAGTAAGAATTGCTTAAAAGCCCTTGGACTTCTCACTGACAAGGTGACAGGAAGGTACTGGTGCTGATGATGCCCTGACAACAAGGGGAACAAGCTTAAACTGACAAATAACACACCTACTTTTTAGTTTTGTTGTAACTCTGAATATCCTATTATATTACCTATTACCAGGGACTTTTATGATTTCAGTTCTGCAGAGTATAAACATCATTTTAACAGAATTAATGACTCTAAGTATTATGGCTTCTAAGAATGTACTAGCAAAAATGCTGTAAAGTATTAAGGATATTAACATTAACACTTAAAACAAGCTGCATATAAATGAAACTGTGAAATTAAATAAGAATCTTTCTGCTGTCTCTTCATTTTAAGGAAATACATGAATTTCACTCACAGAAATGTTATTAGGAAATTAATTTCAGCTGACTGTGCATGCTGAAAATGGTTTGTGCTCCAGAAGATGAGAAAGCACAAAGAGGTGACTTAGGAAACTTTATTCTTACCAGATCATCTGCACAAAGACAGGGAAACACATGAGCAGGACCAGAATTTAAGGGCTTGATTTGTAGCTTGAACTGCACCAACAAACTGTTACTTCATCTCAGTAATGTCACAGTGACAATGGGAACTTCCAGTGACAAATGGAGGATGTGCCAGATCCAAAGCTATTTTTTACAGAATAGGATTAAATTCTCTGATGATTACAGTGAATTCAACAGGCATAAAACTCACCAAGGCAAATCCTAAACATCCCTGGAATACACCACGTTGCAATCAGACAAATCCAAACTGGGCATAGCTTTGTGATGGATAATTGAGCGGCAATAATTAAGGAATTGGTGCCTTCATCTTTTCCCATCCAGGTGCTTCTCTTGTTCAAATGCTGTTGCCTCATTCGCATCGTGGGGCCCAGAACTGTGAAGCAAAAGGGCAAGATTTATTGCACATAAAAGGTCACAGCAGATAATCTAATGGTTCCATTCAATCCTGAAATTAAAACGACTTTTTGATTACTTGTTCTCTGAGCTCTGTACGTGGGCACATCTTCATAACTGCCTGTGCTTCAGGAGGAATTTCCTTCATGTGCTCCTTTACTTGCTGTTTTTCTCCACATTGGTTTTTTGTTGTTGTTCGTAGTTTTTTTAATGGAGAAGAAACAGGACAGCAAAAGGTCTATTAACTTTTTTTAAAGTCATTTCTTATTTAGATACAGTTTATAGAACAAGTTCCCTTATGGTTTCATGGCTGATATTTTTCGTGTCAGCATTCCTCACCCACAAAGGATGTGAATGTTCTGCAGGAGTCAAAGGTTATTCACGCGGAGAAAGTGCTCGAAGGAAAAGTTTAAATTATACACTTTTTATGAAAAATATCCCATTTTGACTTTTTAAAATCCAAAGCCTACTTATTTTTGAACAAAGGCATGTACCAGAATGCCTTCAAGATAATAAATAGAATTAATAAAACTAGGATGTAAGTGCTGTCTGCAGAAATCTCTACTATGTGACTTGCCAAGATTACTTAAAGTGGTATAAGTGGAAATGGAAATGGAAATTTCCATCGTAAATGTAAATTTTGAAAAAATCCCACCAAAATAATAATTAAAAATCCAAACCATCAACCTTCCAACAGAACAACAAATCTGATTCTGAAATATCTGGTGCGCGTCTTTGTGCAGCAGACAAATACACCACTATAGGGATCCCTTCCACCCCAATTTCTGTGACTGGAAAACTGACAGAAAGGAGTAGGAAAAGGGCAATATTCCCAGCATAAATGTACTTAAAACATAATCACCGATACTATTTTTATATTAAAAAAATGTGTTTTCTTAGTGTATTTAAGTCTTTTTGTAGCTCTCCATCCAAACACAAGCTGAAAGAATGTCAGTTTGAGGGCAATAAAAATGTGTTCTAGATTAGAATGGCACATAATGGAGAAAGAATTCCAGTCAAAATAAAGTGAATCTCATGTTACTTTCTTGGGCTGAAGAATCGGATACAGTTTCCCCTCTTTTTTTTTGACTTATGAATTTGAAAAATGTTTCCTTGTTAGGGTATAATCACGAACATGTGTGAGAAAGATCTGAACTGATGATGCTCTCACAAAGCAATGAAAGAAACAGATTTTTCAGAGGCAGGATTCTGATTTTGTAATGTATGTACATAATTGCAGCTCTGAAGGTGAAAGCATAAATTGCTACAGGCACCTGCACTCAATCCACTTTAAAAAGCAAATAGAACAGATCTAAAATTCCATATTTAACCCCTAGAATGTTTAAGTTCCCTGCAGGGAAAAAAAAATCCGCAAAATATATCTAAGCAGCTAAATGATTTTTAATATCTTGCTTTAAAAAAACATGCAAAAACCAAACACACACAAACCAAATCTCCATTGTATTTCTGATGCTATAAAACATAGTTTAGGGATTTTATAATTCTTTTAAAATTTCATTTACATGTTTTTCACCAGTAAAGTACTTTGCTGTTCGGCCTAAAAGTCAGAAACCAGATATGTCTCAGAGCCTGTTTGTGTTGGGTACAGCATCCAAATTAGCCCTCGTATTTTTGAGAAAAGTTTGATTTTGCAAGTTTTCCAAGCAATCTCTACGTCAGACACAGGTGGGATAAATTCTCTCCCACGCAGTACCTGGAATCTGGGTGGAGCGGTACAAATAATGTCACATAAGTGAAACGAAGACAAGAAATCAGGGAACTAAAGTATCTCAAGTTCATATCCACTTACACCCCCTTCTTTAACCCATATTTTGTGGCCAAAGATCAGCCTCGAGGAGTTCCTTGGGGGAGTTGGGGTCCAGCACAAAGATGTGCAAGCACTTCCTTCCTCCCAAACAAACATCCTCCAAATTTTTCTCCAAATTCTCCCCCGTGACATAAAGAAAGTCACATCCTGGCCATTCTTCTCCTTCTTTCAGGCGTGTATGAATTATCAGAAGAACTAATTTTATTCTCCCTTTTTCTCTTCCTTCTTTCAGAGCAAACCTGGGGGTTTTAAATAAGTAAAGCAGAAGTAATGACAATATGGACACTGGGAAACTTGGATTTAACTGACTCCACTGAGGACAGGATTTTCCACCCTTCAGTTTTTCAGGGGATGTGTATGAGACAGCACAAAAACACAATCAGGCATTGGGTAAGGCTTAAAAAGAATCAAAAAGTGGCTTCAAAGCAGTTGATATTATGAGTGCTGATATTTTGTTCCTCTCCTTGGCCTAAATATTTATGGGAATTTTCTGAGCATACATAAGATTCTGTTCTGGGGCAATTGAAAGACAGTAAATCTGAGCTGGCTTCTCCAGCAGATGTGCCCTTGTAAGACAAACTCGAAAAATCATATAAAAATGAGCACAGTCTGAAGGATGAACACAACTCCAAATGTAACTATACCGATACAAAAACAAACAATAGTTCTGTTAGAAATTGGCAGCCTTCCCAATAATAATATTTAAACAAGCAAAGACAGAATACAATATGCACAGGCACAGTCCAACTATTTTTAACTGACATATTACTGTATACTTTATGACAGAAGTTCAACGAGATTTGTCAAATAACTCAAGGTCTGGCTATTCAAGTCCTCGCTGCACAGAACAATTGCCTCGTTTTCGAGAGCTCACTTCCTGTATTTCATTAAAAATCAGCTGAGAAGCTCCAGTCTGAGGGCTCCCATCTTGATACCAGCAGGAACATCACACACATTTTCCTGCAGTTTCTTGTGACAAACAGGGGTTTGGGTGACTCTTGTAACATTATGGCTCTACACAGGCTGTGGACAAGCTGGTTCCTGCCTGCCCAGCCTCAGATATTTTGTTCTTCAAGGGAGCAATTTATGCTTTCTCTAGACCAACGTGTGTGCTCTGGTGGAAACCCTCCACAAGAGTGCTCCAGGATCTTGAGGCTTTCTGGGACGTGCCCCCAAAACCTCTCCCAGCACAAGGCCCCTTAGATTTAACTCCTTGACACCCGTGGCACAATTGGAAATTTTCAGGCCAACACAGATTTCTAAGGTCTGTGTGACACTTAGAGACGCCCAAGAGTTGTGGCTCCACGCCGGGCTTTTCAAAGATTTCTTTATCAGCAAATAACCGAGTGAAACCCATCAGTACAGCCCGTGGATGAGATTAGATATGTTTTTAGGTCGCAAGCTAAAAGCTTGCTAATGCTTACAGGCATTCCTTGTCTAGGAATGTTTGTTAATTTGAACTCCCCTCCCTTGCTGTGTTTCTTTAATCTCCCAACCAGCTGTCTCCCATAAAAAGATATTTCTGTTTTTAGTTACAAATCTGTTTAGAGATAAAACTTGCTCATAAATACACAACTGCATCCATGGTCTTTTTTTTTCATTTTTTTTTTCCTGACAGTAGAAAACCAACTCCAGATGAAAAATATTGAACTTTTTTTTAGGAACAGAACATGTTTTCTACTTGCTGAAAGCATGGTGCATGTGTTATAGTTGCTCTAGGGTTTAGGTCTGGCATGACACTGTGGAAGAACTCATTGAAATTGCCATTTTTGTCACCTTTTCAGATTTAGAGCTCATGAGATGGGATAAATGGAAGCCCTCTCAGACACTGCTGGTATTTTGACCCACAGAACACCGGAACATATGAAATGGACGGAGTGTAAACAGCAAAAACCTCCCTCAAGCCCCACAGCTTTTGCCTTTCTAATGACAGCAAAACTGGGTGATTTCTAATTTGTTTCCTTTCCCTTAATTTCTAGATTTTAATTAAGTAAATTGCATCTATTTCTTATAATTTATATTCACTACAGATACCCCAATCCAGAGTTCAATATCTGTAGGAATAATAGCTTTGAGTACAATTGAGGGCTGTGAGCCAGACCCTCTAGTTAAAACACACACATTTAGATGGTTTTTAGACATTTTCACTGGAATGTGTTAAGAGTCCTTTAATTTACCCCTGCCCAATCCATATTCTTCTTAAAGCAACCTCCATCTTCGGAACAGTTCTGGTTTCCACTAAAATGATTATCAGGTATTTAATTAGAGATAAACTGAAATACTTCTCCCCGCAATTCAAGGAAAGTGCCAAAGAGCAATGAAATTCTGATGCTGAATTTTACTGCTGCAGAAAGTAACATTTCAGTGATACCCAAGTAACATATTGTAAAATATGTTTCTGCCCATTGTCCTTCATACCTACAGATAAACATATACTGCCCTGAAATTGTCATTCCTCCATCAGTCATCTGCTATTTGAGGCTCTGGAAACTCATCTTGCAGTATTACCTCAAAATTTAGCCACAAATATTTCTGTATATATAATGTTCTGGTGTTACCCCGCATATCTTAATTATTAAAATATTATTTTAAATGTATTTCCATTAATATTTACTTTACTCCTGCTGCAGTTCAGCTCACAGTTCTGTGGAAAACTGATTAAAAAGATAGTTGCATGAAATATATGAAAATTAAATACTAGTCTCAAAATATCAAGTTTTTATGGACAATGTGCCAAAACTTTGTGCTGTACTGTAGAGTATAAATATTTACAATGGAGTTTATATATTAGTAGTTAAATGCTGTGGGATGTATTCATTCTCCCAAGTGAATTCCCATCTGAAGACGCTCTGCAGTCTGTCAGTTGGTTATTCCAGAAAGTTATTTTATCCAAACTGTCTTCCAGAGAGAGATCCTGGAGTGATTGGTGCCTTATAATATCAATCTCTTATATATATCTGGGATTGATAAAAGTGACCAACAGGAGCCAAAAGGAAGCAGAAAATATTTCAGGATGAAAAAGCCCTTCCCTGGTCTCCCCCCAGGACCATGATTTTCAGAATAAGACCTGCCCGCCCGGGCTCTGGCAGGGCTGGTCCAGCCAGAGGTTCTGACACAGCTGGGTTTCCACTGCAGTTCTGTGCAGTGGGGACACAGCTCCGAGGGCAGGGCCAGGAGCTTGGGCTCTGGAGGAGATGGAAAATTAACTGAATTACAGAGTGGTTTGGGTTGGAAGGGACCTTAAAGCCCATCTCATTCCACTGTCCCAGGTTGCTCCAAGCCCTGTCCAACCTGGCCTTGGACACTCCCAGGGATGGAGTAGCCACAGCTTCTCTGGGCAGCCAGTGCCAGGGCCTGCCCCAACTCACTGGGAACAATTCCTTCCCTATATCCCACCTAACCCTGCCCTCTGTCAGTGGGAAGCCATTCCCCCTTGTGCTGTCACTCTGGTTCCTGATGAACAGTCCTTCTCCAGCTCCCTTGTAGATCCCTTCTGGAAGGCTGGTGTGGGGTCTCCACACAATTTCTCCAGGCTGAACAGCCCAAACTTTCTTGGGAAACTTGGCACTTTGGATCTTGGAAGGTTTGAGCAGCATCCTCACAGTCCAGCTTCACACAAGCCACGGGATGACCTTTGAATTCCAGCCACTGCCAGACGCTTTTGGAAGGACCCAGAGGTCTCCAGGAAGCTGAGCTGAGTCAGTGGCAACAAAAGAAATTCCACTGGCTACTGCCATCCACAGGTCATGCTGTGTTCATACCCAACCCAGAGCAGAACCACAGAACTCTCCGTGCATGATCATAACAAGGTTACCCAGTGCAGAATGAACCCTTTAATTAAAAAATCAAACTCTGACAAAATGAAGACTTATCCAAAATTTATTTTAAATGTAATGCTAATAATAGTAAGTAACAACATGGAACTCCTAAGTGTCCCACCTATAAATTAATTAAAGATCTTGTTACAGGGAGAATAAATATCACATGTGGACCTGTGTGGCACCGTTGAAAAATGATCTGACAAACATGATGCCTCCAGAGGAATGAGCTCGCAGCTAAAGCAGACAGGTTAATACCCCACTTACATCCACAAGACACTCACACTGCTCCCCTGTAGCTGCTGCGACTGGAGAATAAAAGCTTTAACCAATAAAAACCATTAAACCCAGGCAATAAAACAATGTCAACCACAAGAGACCACATGACTACGGATCAATACATGGTATTTCCTTTAGAAATCATGTCATAAGGTTTTTCACTCTGAAAATACTTTTTCCTGCTTTAAAAATGCAAAGGAAAAAAAGAAAAACAAAGAAAACTTGGCCAGGTCTACATTTAAAGGACCCAAACCAGACAGCAACTGATAGAACAGATAGAACAGATTCACATTGAAATGGCTCCCAAAATGATGACAATGAAACATGGACACCTGTGGTAAGGTATGAACACAGATATGTCTTTGTAGGGCCAGTGGGCTTATCTATTCATCTACAGCCACACTTAGTCTTTAAAACATATATATTTGTAAATAACAATATACTAGGTATTCTATAGTGCTTCTCCAACTTTTATCTACCATGTGGTAGGAAGATTAATATTAATGAGAGTTGATTAATACTAATGAAAGTAATTCCTTTCCAGGATTCAGGTGTTAGACAGACAGAATCACTAGGCCAGTGCTGTCCTACGCCTTGCCATGAAGCAGGATTTCCCCGAGGAATCAAACTTTGGGCTCTCAGCACAAGGCAGGGGACGCAGCCAGAGGTTTCTGGGTGTGTGACCTGCTCCACACCTGGGAACACTTCACCAGAGATGGGGGGTTTATCCCTCACCAGATCTTCTCTTCTGTGGTGACTTACATGTTTTCCAACACATTGAACATATTCATAAAATATTCTTTAGTAGAGAGAGCTCAAGACAGAGGTCAAAGAACATCCACAGAAGGTTAAAAAAAGACATCTTTCTTGTCCATTTTCTGCTAAACCCCCTTCCCCCCTCACCTGTGTGCAGTGTCTCTGAAAAAAGAAAAGCTTCCTAACTTGACTCTCTACATTCACAGGAACCTGAGGATGAACCTGCCACACAAATCCTCTGTACCAAAGCTCAGGAGGGTTTCTGAGCCAGCTTTCCCCTCTGCCAGGCTATTTCAGTGTGTGCAGGTGAAATGCACAGTGCCTTGAGCTCCTGAGCATCACTCTGCAGCTCAGCCTCCCCTCCTGCAGGAGGAGGATGAGCTGGACTTGCCTCAGAGTTGTTGCAAAGCTTCATTTATGAAGTCTGACAGGGATGGAAAGACAAAGCAGATCCCTGGACGCTCCAGCTTCATGATTTTCCAGTTGTACAGTCTTTCCTGTCCATGTTATTGCTAAAGGCATGGGGGGGGTGTTATATCTAACAGTCAGTACATTTATCTTACCCAACCACTTGAGCCCAGCTAGGCAACAGCACATTTTGTTTCTTTATGAAAAAGAACAGAAAAAAATTACATAAACCCATGATGAAACCTTAATTCTTAACTGAATGACCCCTTTGACATCAAATTACTCTGATATTTCAATTCCTTGTGCCTTTACAGGGCAGCAGCTTTCTCAATGTTAAAGGCCTTGGGAAGTGAGATGGGCAATCAAAGTAATAGAAAAAGCAATACGGAGTGTCTATAAAACTGAGCTGAATATCCCCAAATGTTTTCTCAGCATGTTGGTTGTTATAAGATCAGACACCTGGACAGTAAATTACTGGAGTTTGATTTGTGTATCAGGTATTTTGTGTGTGGTTGCCAAATTAGCAGAAAAAATCCAAAAATCCCCCATAGTTACTGGCATCCATGTTCTGGTTGGGAAACGTCATTGCAAGTTTACTTGGGAAGGAGCTTTGAAGGGCAGTTTTCCAGAAACCACTGAAATACATTTTCATGGGTCAATTTCTGAAGAATATTATTGTTTCTATTCTGATGGTTTGACCTTCATGTTATGAAAATCAAAGTCATGAAAAGCCTTTTTTATATAAACTGAAATTAGGAAAATGTCACTTCTTACACTGGTAAGGGAGGTTCGGAGGCACTCACACACATACACACACTGCTTTCAACTCCCAGCCAATTTTCAGTTCCAGTAAATAGAGAAAAAGGGAAGATTTATGGCAGGAATAGTTTCCATTTCTTTCTGCATGATTTGATTTTTTTTTCCCCTCCCTGTTATCCACATATCAGAGAGAATATATTCAAGTAGAGCAACCATAATGATAAAAAAAAAAAAGAGGTGAACCTTTATCGAGTGTAGGAACAAATTCCTGGGCCTCCTACCGGCTTTTTTTATTTTTTTTTTGTAGATAAAATATGACATGGGGGGGAAAGGTGGGTGTAATTAGAGCACTTATTTTGGGCAAGCAGGAAAAAGTGAGGTGAGGAATTTCTCCTGCCGAGAGAAAACATGAGGTCAGAAAGTAGATGAGAATAATCCCCCTCCATGTTACCTTCCGTCCTTGTAAAATCTGGTTTTCTCCTTCCATGACTCAAAGTCAATAGACACAAGAACAAAATGACCAAATGACCTTAATGAGAAATAAAATACTTGCACTATTTTCCCTGTCACTAATACGTACTGCAAACTCCTCATGCTTTGGTGTACTTTCCCTCCCTCTGCCACTGCTTATCTTGTAGTGTTACTAAAGGTCACCTTTATTAAACGCTGCTTCTGCCTATTTCTAGTTTGAAAATCAGAGTTCAGGCACCACATTAGAAAATCCTACTGCTCCTGATTGTTCTGGGACTGCAGTCACGGACAAGTCAAACAAAACCACACGGGGAGAGACAGAGGTGAGAATATCTCTGAACTCAAAGGGGAAGAGAGGAAGGTGCTTCGTGGTGGCACAAGCACTTCCCAGCACATATGACTCTATCATTACTACAAGCCAAATGATACATAACTATAGATCTTAGTCTTTTTTTAAGATATTTTAAACATTTATTGATTTGTAAAGGCAAAATGACTCAAAATTGTTCTGACCTTGGAAAGGCTGGGAAGGCAGAATTCTTAACATTTCTACTAAATGAGCTCCAATAGCTACACAAGTGTCACATCCCTGACATGAGGCACCTGGAGAAGCCACTCATCCCCCAGCCTTTGGTCACTCTTGGGACACAACATCCAGTTCACCATTCCAGAAGAGTCCAGACACTCAGGGCTCGGAAGGGATGAGTTTATGATCCATCTGGGGAGAAGGAAAAAAGTATTTTGTGGCACGGAAGAGGAGGGAAGGAGGAGGAAGAAATGTTCTCTCTTAGGAGGAAGTTTTGTTTCCGCTGGCCAGATCAAAGGCTGAAGCTCAGACAGGAGAGTTTAAAAGCACTGAAAAGACTGCAAAATTAGGAGTGAGAAATGCAGAACTTTCCAAACAAGTGCTGGTAAGACTTTTGTACCCTGAACTATCTCACATATTCTGTCAAAAAAAAAAAAGTATTTATTGAAAGATGAAAAGGAGTTTTAAAATAGATTATTGAAACTATTTTTGCAGCCTGCACCCATAAGCCCCTGTTCTGCAGTGAGTGCCAAGACTGAGGGCTCAGAGAAGAGAAAAAAATGTGAACTAATAAATTCAGCTTTGCTTTTGAGTAAGGCACCCCCTCCCAGCCTCATGCTGATAAAACCTTTATGCCACTCTATGGCATATTCCCCCTCTGCCTCAATTTTAATTTGAGTTTTTCCCACATCGTATGTAGCACATGCAGAATACATGATGGTGCTTGGAATAAAGGTTTCATTAGCACTCATTTGGGATGCAGCATAACTCCCTTATGATTCCACAACATGGAAGGGAGGGAGCCATTCCAAGCATCTCCTGCTGAAACGTTTCTAATGCAACCAGCTATCACCCACATTCTCTTTCACTCCACATCCACTCTCCACCCACACACTGCCTGTCCCATAACAAACTCAATTTTGTTTAGTTCCTAAGAGGTGAATAAACAGACCACAGCCATCTATATGTGCATCCAGTCCCTCTGTCTTGGTGTAGATTAATACCATTTTAAGTCCTCTATTTTGGTGGGGGTTTGCTGATGGATTAGAAGAAAATAACTAGAATGACTCTACTTTAAAAAAATCTTATAAAACACCATTCTTATTTAAATGCACTTTTGCTTTGTTTGTTTGTTTGTGGGAGTTTTGATGTTGTTTTGGGGGGCTTTTTTTTGGTGTGTGGGGTTTTTTTTAATAGAAATATTGCTTTAAGCTATTGCAAGAATTCAGTTAACATTTTATCTTTAAATATCAAATTCTGAGTAATCTGCATATTAGAAAACCTTCCCCCCAAAAGCTGAAAAACTTACCATTTTAGCAAGGTTGTGTGTCTTTATTCTGCTGGCCACGGAAAGAAGGAAATGTGTATTTATTTTAGCTAATGAGTAAGTAAAAATCCCAGGAAGAGGTCTTTGGATGGATCTGTCATTTTGAAGTCAGGCACTATACATAGTCCTAATTGTACTGGGGGAAACTGTGCTGGTGTGAAGAGCTGTTAGGAAGAGTAAGAAACTTCTGGGTGGAATGCAGTGTTAATGAGAACTCATTATGTTGTTGCAAACTTAGCCACACTGCATGTTTTTCTTAAAGTCCCAGGTCCCCAAGCAAAGCAAGTTTTAGTTCTCTAAAAAGGTAAACAAAAATTATCCTTTCCCTCTGTCTCCAAAAGTGAAAGAAGAATAAAAGGATACATACTATTTAAAACAATCCTAATTATTTAGGATAAATCAATTTATGGCTTCCAAAAAGTATGCTTAGCAAAACAAAGGTTATTTAATATCAGCAAGGAATTGTCTAGGAGGGAAGATGGATCTGCCACTCCCTGGCAGGAGGCTCCGACCCTCCTGCTTTGCCACACGACTCATTTGTTCAGTGTTTGCTTTCCAGCTTTACCTACAGGATACATGAGGCCATTATTTCTGCCGATTTCAAAACTAATAGTGATTTAAGAATGTAAGGGGTTTTTATTAGTTTTAGGCAGTTTCTTAATGACATGATTTATAGAGGTTATTTTCAAATGCTAGAAAAATGCATCCAGACTTCTCTGTGCAGATACACTGGCCCTGAGGAGCTGTTTAGGTACAGATTTTGGAAGAAGATGGGCCTTTCATACAGATTGAGTTATAAGTTGAAGCATCTTAAATAAAAAGTGTGAGTTTTCATTGTCCTTCTTAACTTTTCTGATATTAAACAGCATTGGAGCAAACCAAGTTTTTTGTTCCATTCAAATGTCTGATTGAATGAAAAAGTGGCAAATTGTAAACAGAACAAAAATTATACCAAGACTAAATTGACTTTTATCTATTTTGAGCCCTTATGGAAAACCAAATTAAAATAAAATAACAATCTCCTCCCACAAAACAAACAAAAAACCCCTACAAACAACCAAAACAAAGTCCTAGGACATGTCTTTGGATGAGACTGGGATTCTTTCCTTACTTTCAAATATTCATCTCACCTGAACCAGCAATATTCACACCCCTTGAACAGGCAAATGTGTGACCACCATAGACCACAGATAAGTATTTCAGACTCCTTTCAGAAGAATCCACAACCTTTCTGCATCTGCTGGATGACTGAGGGAAACTGTCTCATTATTACAGCAATAGCATCACAGTGACACAGTCAAGACTGTATCAAATCTGACCAAAATTCTATTCTTCCTTGTCTTACAGCTGGGCAAGAAACGAGATCAAGTCTGAATCCCAGCTTACAATGGGATTTTTCTGCCTGTTTGTGTCCTTTAGCATATTTTAGTCTTTTTCCCCCAGAAAATTAGAAGTGATTTAGTCCATTTCTTATTTCCTTCAATACTCAATTTAAGGCATTCTTGTGTGCATCTCTCCAGCACAAGTTTGTTTTGAAAACTTGAATTCACCACTCTGTACATTCTAAATTTAGTCTAATTACTGTTGCTGTTGAGCAGATAATGTACAACACAGAAAATCTCAGAGCAGCTATAGATGTATTTCTCTGCTGTGCAGAGGTGAACACAAAGGCAGAAACAAATGCTGCATTACAGAGTTCCACACATTGTAAAGCAGAGCACACCCTCCTCCTGCTTTGTCTGGACTTGGGATCCAGCCTGTCTGCCTGCACCACACAATGGACTTGTAAAGAATGCACAGCTGAGAAAAAGTTGTGAAGTTCATTCCAGTTTATACAGGGTCTGAAACAAGAGGAGTCTAATCCTAATTGGTCTTTTTGGGCACTACCTCAATCAATAAGAATGGCAAGAATACTCCATGCTTGTTCCTATCAGCCTTTATTCCTAATATTTATTTCTTTTGCCCTTCACCAACCAGATAAAAGATATTTTTGCTCATAAATGGAAAGTGTGGTTTGTATTGCAAGTCTTTAGGAGGGGAGCTCTCATGAACATTTCCTAAACTGCAATTCCTTCGTTCTGTGGGATCCAGGTGATGATAAAGCTCAGCGTCCCCTCTGGATACGGAGGTTTTCCACGTGGATGTAGGACTTGCTAATGCAACTAGGAAAAAATCAAATCCCCAAATCAAAATCACAATAAGTCCCCCAAAAATGTTTGGAATCAATGAGTTTTCCAGATGTTTAACAAGAACTCTCCTGTTAAGATGCTGTTCAAAGTGATGTCACTGCCTTGGCACGGTGGTGCTTCTCCTCAGTGGCTCTGAGGGCTGCAGAGGCACCAGAAGTCCAGCACCTGTGCTGTAAATGCAAGGCACACTCCTCTCCAACACAAACAGGCACTGTTTGTGTATTGAGCAAGCCCTACCAAAACAAAATGCTCTGCTGCACACACCGTTCTCCCTTAGGGAGAGAATCAAACACATGAGACAGATGTAACTCATGTTGCTTAATGCACTCCTGAAGGCACTCGTAAAAAGCCTATTTTAAAACCAGAGTAATTTCCTGGTTTTACTCCTGCTTTTCTACACCACAGCAACAACAACTCCCTTTGAAACTGAAGATAAAGTTTAGTACAATTACAATAAGCTCATCCCATGTTAAAAGAATAAGAACCCAGTGTTTTCTAAAAGGGACAAAAGATTTTCAGGTCAACCAAAGCCATGAAAATCCACAAGAGGTAAACAAGGTCTGGTGCTTCCAGAAGGAGGAAACATGAGGCCTCTAATACCTCACACATTATATTCTGTTAAAGGAAGAGAAATTTATTTGAAGGAAATATCTTGATTATGTTTCTGCACAAACACAGCAAAGTTCTTATTTGCATAGCCTTAAGTATAGACTAGCACACATTTACTTAAATATTACCTTTTAGTACAATTTTTCTTCATTTCTATGTTTTTTCCCCACTAATGAGCAGAGATGACAGCAAAATAAGTGACTAATTTGACTTCAAGCCCATTTGCTTAAATGATAAAATACAGTGCTGGAGATATTAGCTTATTATTAGTTTCACCTATGGCTAATTTATTTTTAAAGTATCTTAGATATATCTAAGGTAACTGTGAAAACCATTCACTGCTTCTACATATTTGTTTACAAATAATCAAATTCTATTTTGGACACAGTACAGCAAACCTAAAACTCTTGGGTCTTTTCTAGACTTGCAGTTAGATTTATGGCACTGCAGGCTGGTACAGCCGAGGGTTGAACCCCTGTTCTGCCCATTCATCCCATGCCAAGTCAGCACTGAGAACATCACCTGAGTCAGGGTGAAAATCCAGGTGGGAATTGCCACCCCGAAGGGCTGCAGTGCAGAACAGCCATCCCTGCTCTCACTCTTGGCACAAATTACCTGCATTCAACACCCAGTCTCCACATTAATTACCAAGCCTTCCATTAAGGGGAGTTTTTAAAGGAACTCCTACATATTGACGTGCGCTACAGAATTCCAGCCTAAAAATGGAAAGTGTTGAGAGGAAAAAATAAAAGCAATATATAAATCAGCAAAGTTTCTGCTGCCAAATCCAGTCGTATTATACATTAATTTACGTCAAGCTTTAAAGTACTGTCTGCAAACATATGTGACTGTTGAAAATCATAGAATCATGGAATGGTTTGGTTGGAAGGGACCTTAAAGATCATCCCATCCCACCCCCTGCCATGGGCAGGGACACCTTCCACTAGCCCAGGTCGCTCCAAGCCCCGTCCAACCTGGCCTTGGGCACTCCCAGGGATGGGGCAGCCACAGCTTCTCTGCCCAACCTGTGCC
>JAWWEU010000020.1:604322-621050 GCA_035583155.1 Acropternis orthonyx
TGGACACTCCCAGGGATGGGGCAGCCACAGCTTCTCTGCCCAACCTGTGCCAGGGCCTGCCCACCCTCACAGAGAAGGGTTTCTTCCATATATCCAATCTAAACATTTCAATATCACATGGGAGCCAGAAATCATCATTCAGGGCACTGGGTTGGGGCAGGGATAGGGTGAAAAAAAAAAACAGTCCAGAAGCACCCCTTGTATTTTACCCACACAATTGGCATGAACTATTTCCCTCAGGTGTGGGTTGCACAGTCACAGAATTTGATCCAGAAAATTGTACATTTGCTCAAGCTGCTTTAGACAACCCCAGCTCCAGTGAACATTAACATGCTGTGTAACATGCAAAATAAATGGTGTGTTCTACTACCACAGTCAGTGCTATTATCCTTTGTCTGTACAGAAAGCTTAAAACACAGCCTTTCCTCATTTGTATTGCATGCAGGCATGACATTGTGTTAAAGAGTTCTTGACTTAAGGATTAAAAGTTAGCTGGATAGGAATGTGGAAATTTCTTCTGCAAAGCATTCTGCTTTTCTAAATACGTTAACATGCTTTTATTTCTTTCAGAGAGAAAGACACAAAAATGGGTGTAAAATCTTGGCATGTTTCTGAAAGCATAAATTGACCAAAATTCATGAAAGTAGGGTTTGTAAGATGTCCTTGACTGTTGGATTGGCATTGCTCAGGGCCTGGTTATAAACCCACATTTTTGCTTTCCCTATGTCCCATCCACTGAGCAAACTGGGGCTTGTCTTGGTCATTACACAGATGATTTGCAGATTGCATCCCTTTCTCTCTCACACATCTTTTCTGACCTCAGGACAAAATCATCAGAAGTAAACTCCCATGACACACTGTATTCATCAAATAAATACAAATACACTGGAACCACGGATCTGTATTTAAATATAACCAGTTGAAGACCGCTGTTCTTTCCACTGGAAGATGCAGATTTCCTGGGATAAAGGGTGATGAAGAAAAAATTTACTCCAGAATACTTCTAGAGTGGCTACTGTGTCTAATTGTTTGCTTTGCTCAAATGATCAACACTTTCATAGAGTCTTAGAGTCACAGATTCATAGTATGGTTGGGGTTGGAAGGGACCTTAAAGCTCATCTCGTTCCACCCCCTGCCATGGCCAGGGACACCTCCCACTGTCCCATCCAACCTGGCCTTGGACACTCCCAGGGATGGGGCAGCCACAGCTTCTCTGCCCAACCTGTGCCACGGCCTGCCCACCCTCACAGGGAACAATTTCTTCCGAATCTCTAATCCAAATCTACTCTCTGTCAGTTTGAAGCCATTCCCTCCTGTCCTGTCACTCCAGGCCCTTGGAAATAGTCTCTCTTTTCAGATTTCTTTAGCCAGATGTGTCATGGGATTCCACCTTGCCCAGCTAAATAGAGAGAAAAACCTCAGGCCATGGAAATGAGACAGCATGGAGCATAAACTCAAACTGGCTCCAGAAGAGCCAAATTCAAGTTTTCAGCATAAATCAATCTCAAAATCCCAAATTTCTAGTAAAAAAAAAAAAAAAAGTAAAGTTAAAAGGCAAATAATTTGAACATTTCCAAGAGGGCCCCAGTTCAGTTTGGGGCAGTAGGGGGGGGCGTGGCACAGTGACACGGGCAGGGCTGTCCCTGCTGTGCATGGCCATGTCCCCACCTGGAAGCGCCGCTTAGGGCACTATGGAAAGGTAAAGGTGTCCTTGGCCTGCCAGTTCCAACAAAGCAAATCTGCACACCTGCAGTCCTGAAAAATGTGCCAACAGCTGCCTTAGCCCAAACATATTTAAGATCAGATACCACGGAACACCCAGACCAGCTGGGAGCACAGAGTTCCCAGTTACAGCAGAGCTTCCCACTTTGTATTCAGCCCTGGAAATTACAGATATCCTCAATCCCACTAAAAATTCAGAAGTCCAGACTGCTCAGCCCCTTCCTAGCCAGGCCATTTGTCACCCACATGACCCCTCACCCGAGGAGCAGCGAAGTGACACGTGCCCAGATAATGTGCACACCTTTCAAAGGCTATTTCAGGCTCACAAAACCCAACTGCCTCAGAAAGTTCTGCCTCTGGGTAAATCAAACCATTTTACCAGGCTGAGATTTTTATATTGGCTTTATAAATGTCTTAAGGGATAGGAAAATATATTCCACGAGCTAGAGATTCACTGAATATGCTATGATGGTATATAGTACGCTTAGGCCCAGACTAAAATAAAAGAGCTATAATTGGTCTCTTGTCCATATTTAAGGTAAAATAAGTGCCTAGATTTTCAGAAGCACAGAGCTCAAATCACTCATGGTGAATTTGGAAAGTGCTGAACAATTTTGAAAATGAGGGCAAACATTTTTTTCAGCCTAAATATGAATAAGAATCTAACCTGAGGCAGCAGTTCTCTGAAAATCCTACTGCCCTATATTTGTTTTTTGCTTCTCTACTGGTTTTACAGCCATACACAGGAAAGTCTCCTCTCTCCTGCTTTTTACCAACTCTTTTCATAGTGGAAACCAAACATGAATATGAGTCAGCCTCCCAAAGCCATGAAATTGAATAAAAATCTGTAACTACACTAACAGAGCTCACCCTTTCCTATCTAAAGTACCAATAGGATTTCACAGAAAGAAACCCATTATAAAAGTAGGGTGCTCATATGAAGTGTCCACATTCAGCAGTTCCAGTTCAAAATTTAATTACTCAGTAATCCCTTAGGAAGCACATCCTATTCTCCCTGCCCCTATGTTTCCTATTTACTGCTAAAAGAAAAGATTAATACTGGCAATAAAGAATCTATAACATTATAGGAACAACACATTTTCGTTCTGTGTTTAGAGCACCATGATTCACCAGGAGTCTGAGCAGCTGCTTCGAGTGTGCCAAGGTAGGAGTTCGAGAGAGTTCAGTTTTCAATTAATAATTTCAGCTGAACAGCACAATGAGGGAGAATTCCACAGCTTTTTAAGCTTGCCTGACTATAATTACTCTGTAATTGTTAGAAATAAAGATTTGTCTACATGGCAAATGAATCTGCAGCATTCCTGCCTTTCCCAAACTGTCAACATCTTTCCTATAACCTCCTAAGGAAGGACCTTTAAATGCACAGCTTGAGGGGGAAAGATTCAGCTCTCCAAGCTGTCTGTGTACAGAGCATAGTCGCCTCTTCTTCCCAACAGAAGATGAAAATCTGAGCAGAAATTTCCCTTTGGCACTTTTCAGAGCATAAATCTTTGTCTTACAGTGTTTATCAGAACTGCCCTTAGTTATCAAGTTCTGTAAAAGTTCTCCACAAGCGAAAGAACACAGTTAACACTTCTGTTCTCTTGGAGAGACAGAATACTGTGGACACAGAGTTGTGCTTCATTGCTGTCACCACTGTAGGACACAGGAGAGCTTGGCATGCCCTTATCCTCCTAATACTGGTGAGAAAAGGCACATTTCTCTTATTTCTCTACAGCAAATCTTGAATTTGCAATGTTATATGAGCCCATTCCCTTTGCATTTTCTTCAGCATCTGTTGTGGCATCTGGAAAGGGCAGCTCTTTATGTTTGCTTACAGAAAGTTCATGCTCTTATTTAAAATGAATTAAGAATGCAAATTACATACGCACCTTGCTGGTTCGAAACACACAGGTTCTTATTTCCTAATATGACTTTCCTCAAGAGTGTTCAACAGAACATTAAAAGTACCCCAGGAGTTCAACAGGGAATGGAAGCAACATTAGACTGAAGTGAAAGGGTCCTTTAAGTGACAGAATAATTAAACAAAATTATTTCATATCTGAAAATGCAGCAACTTAACATCAAAGTGATTGGAATTTGAAAGTTTTATCCCATAGAAAATACAATTTTGTTCAACCCCTCCCCCAGTGGAATAAAAAGGTTAAATATCAAGTAATTATGGAATAAAATATTAATAATGAAATGTCAGTTCTAGGATGGAATCAGATGTTCTAAAATCAGTAACACGAGGAGCCCTCCCTTGAACTCCAGGGCTCTGGATTCAGATCCCTTGACAGACCATTGAAGGTGGTTTTTTTATGTATCCTCAAGGACTACTCAGGGAACAAAGTCAGGCAAATCATGTGAGTGTGCTGGACAATTATGAATCTTGAAGTGTGAAGAGTTTCAAAATAAAACACAAACACTGAGTGGCCCTTAAGCAAACTTGAATTGTATGGTTTTTTCACTGCAACTCAAGATATGTGTAATTACCTTTAAACACTTCCAAATTTAAAGTGACGAGCCCTGTTGAACAGCAAGCATATATCACTCTCTTAAAAAAAATAATTCCATAAAGAACTGTCCCTAATTACAGTAAGAACATTACAGATATAATGTTTGGAAAATCATTAGAACTATTCAGGCAGGTTTACCTTGCTATAAAGTCAAGGTTATAACATAACCAGTAATGTTTCTAATATTTTGAGGTCTTGGTGAAACTAAAAGAACACAAGATTGTGTTTAATACAGTAATAGAAATTAGTGTAATAAGAAGGCAAATATTCATTCCCATTGAACTACTTATCTAGCAACTAAATATTTTCAGGTTGAAGTTAGTTGGTCCACAGTTCTAAAGATACTTAAATTGTGAGCAATTTAAACACCCTTGCTGCTCAGTGCAGTTGTTGGTCTCTACCAGGGCCTGTAGATTGCAATTTAAAAAACAGTGATAGATAACTATTGCATGGAAGTTGATAATATTTAAGTGGTGTTTGGGTTTAAAATGTCAGGTAGGATTTTGAGGGGGGTTGAAGGGGTGAGGAGGAAGGAAAGTTATACCATGACAGCTGATAAAACAATATTAAATGAAATATTAAGTTGGGTTTATGAGAAACAGCTGGATCCTCTGGGTTTGCAGAACTGAGCGGAAATCTTGCAAGAGAGCTCTACTTCTGCTTAGAAACACTTCACAGACATTATTTCATTACATTTTAGCATTTTAATTATCCCTCTGATTGGGACTCTGTAGACATATGAAAGTGAAAAGAAAAATGAGCATGCTGTTTTTAGAATATTCCATAAAGATTCCTTAGTCAAAGTTCAAATCTTCTATAAAAAATTAAAACCCCACCTTCAATTTCAGAATTGGATCTGAGAGGAAATGCAGGGGTTTATTTGGGTTTTTGGGTTTATTTATTTATTATCCAGACCTAGTCAAACTAATGAATCACAAAAAAGGATATTAATTTTAGAACTCACCTAGCATTGTTCTGGGATCTGCTAGAAATGTCATCAATAATAGAAAATATATCTAGCGTGAAGGCAGCTTGTCAACAAGACGACTGAGTCCTGCACTCTTAAATTGGTTATTTTAGTTCACATAAGATCTTATTGACATGGATATATCTGAAACAATCCCCTCAAACATAGTCATGAGGTTTGGCAAGTTCTAAAGCCAAGACAAATTACTGAACCACGTATTTCCAAAGGTCAATATTATTTGTTTCCTTCAAGAGAGGAGATGGTGAACTTGCTGAAATGTGTGCCCTGGACACAGGAGTACAAGCTATGCAGTAAGACAGGTCTTTATGCAGCACAGCCAATATTTTGATGAGCAATTTTAGTTGCTATTTGTTAATGCTCCACTTGTTATTGAAGGGATCTCTCCAGGATCAACAGGGCTTGCAGCTCATGGCATCTGGTTTTAAGGCAGATTGTCTTTGAAGCCCCACAGAAGTTCTGCTTAGACAGAGCCACTGGTCTGACATCCCCCGTTTCACCAGGCTCTGGCTGTGACCTCTCCCTGTGTGCCAGCATTGCCTGTTGCAGGAGTTTTCTCTCTACAGGGACATGCTAATGTTGCTGTAAGGTGGAAGACCTCACTGTTGCTATCACTTCTTTTGAAGCTCTTCCATCAGACCCTCTTGCTGTTTTCTTTCTCCTAAAAGCTCTTCACCAGGTTTTGCTTCCCCATGAACAGAAAAAACAGGCTTTTGCACATATCCTGCCTTTCCCATCTTCTTCCTACAAGAAGTACAAACATTGTGGGTTCATGGTGAGTTTTCATTTAGCAGCTGCTTCAATACCGTCTGAAGCCAACAAAAAGTTTCCATTGACCTCAGCACACTTTATTATTTTTTTTTATTCTGCAAAGCAACAAAGCTTTACAGAGAATGTTAGAAGATTCACTTTCATTATTACGCTTTTTAAAGACACAGCAAAGATTGAGATGTAACCAGTAATTCGTAAGTCTGGCTTATTTTTCAATATCTTACGCAGTTTGTTATCTACACACAGGAGGTAATTGTGAAACTTTGTATGTCACCTGCCACTAACCTTAACTGGCTTCATGCAAACACCTTCAGGTGCCTGAACAAGAGTTGTGCAGACTGGATGAATTACAGGAATTACAGGAATTACAGTGCCCACCCCAAGCGTTGGCTGGTGGAATCCTGAAGACAGGGACCAGTGAGCTCATAAGGTTCCTAATACTCCCAATGCAGAAAGAACTTTCTTATGCCAGATTCCACCAACCACTGGAATCACGGAATGGTTTGGGTGGGAAAGGACCTTTCAGCCCATCCCATCCCAGCCCCTGCCATGGGCAGGGACACCTCCCACCAGCCCAGGTTGCTCCAGGCCCCGTCCAACCTGGCCTTGGACATTTCCAGGGATGGGGGAGCCACAGCTTCTCTGGGCACCCTGTGCCAGTTCTAGAGATGAGAAGCAAAACTAAAAGAACTTTTAGACACAAGGGAATAATTTTAGGGACCAGCACTGACATGAACATCTTGTTAGTCAATACCCCAATGACCAAGCCCAAACTACAAAGTCCAGACATGATTTCAGACCACAGCACCAATTGCTACATTCAGAAAGTTCTGAGAGTCTCACTTCAGAATACACGAGAAACCACTGAACTGTCTCTGCATTCATATGCAGGTGCTTAAATGTTCCCTCTTTCAGCACTTTTCTGGCAATGAACCTCAGCTAGGACACTGGGGTCACTCTGGCATACAAAAATATTTCACATAAAATTATCCTTACTCATTAGAAGGAAGACAAATGATCCTACAGAATGGTGCTTTCCACAGGAATCCAAAAGGCACAGAATATGTGCTGAAATGTCCAAATCTGAGCTACTTATTTTGAATTGTATTCCATTTCCAAGATACAAAATGTATGTTAGGCTAGAAAGCAAAATCCAGTGTATTTTACGCACAGGAACCATGAAGAATTACATTGATATCAGCTGTAGATTTCTTTTTTACTATTGAAAGAAAGCTGTTGCAGTGTTGTGAGTGACATTAGACATTTGCTTTCCCAGTCACAGCCAGGTGGTGTTTTTCTCTATCTGAGTCAGTTGTGGGGGGAGTAGTTTAATTTTTTACAAATGTATATGTATATACACAGATATATATACACATATGCATACATATATATGCATACATAATTATACTTAGGAATATATAAATTAAAGAAATGCAGTATCACAAAGCAAAGTGCAAGGTTGGGACCATCCTGGTCACACCTACAGAGTGGGTGAAGAAGTGATTGAGCAGCCCTGGGGAGAAGGACTTGGGGGTGATGGGTGACACAAAACTCAGCATGACCCAGCCACGTGTGCTGGGAGCCAGAACCCCCCTGTGCTGGGCTGGTCCCACAGCGTGGGCAGAAAGGGAGGGGGGATTCTGCCCCTCTGCCTCCTCAGCTGAGACCCCACCTGGAACACTGTGTATGCTTCTGGTGCCCCCAGAACAGGAAGGACATGGAACTGTTGGAGAAAGTTCAGGGGAGGTCACAAAATTGATAAAGGTACTGGAGCACTTTCCCTATGGAGACAGGATAGGAGAGCTGGGGCTGTTCATCCTGGAGAAGAGAAGGTGGTGAGGAGACCTCACAGCACCTTCCAGTGTGGGAAGAGGCTGCAGGAAAGGTGGAGAGGGACTGTTCATCAGGAACTGGAGTGACAGGACAAGGGGGAATGGGTTCACACTGACATAAGGTGAATTTAGATTAGATGTTGGGAAGGAATTGTTCCCAGTGAGGATGGTGAGGCCCTGGCACAGGTTGCCCAGAGAAGCTGTGGCTGCCCCAGCCCTAGAAGTGTCCAAGGCCAGGTTGGACAGGGCCTGGAGTAACCTGGGCTGGGGGGATGTGTCCCTGCCCATGGCAGGGGGTGGGATGAGATGATCTTTAAGGTCCCTTCCAACCCAAACCATTCTGAGATTCCATGATTTCACTCGAAAGCCCAAGCAATGAAAACCAGACATGATCTACTGGGCAGAACTGACCGAGAGTGTGAGGACAGGACCAGCTGCCTTGGAGCATTCCTGTGGGAACGGGAGGCAAACCTGCTTCTACAACAGACACTGGGATTGCTTTGCTGCACAGCATTTCTTTACAGCTAATTTCTTCACAGGAAGAACATTGATCCAGAAGTACCAAGCCAAAACCACCAAATAGGTTTCACATGGGGCTGGACCAATGATTAGATGGAAACTTCAGTCCCAGGGCCCCAAGTTTAGTGCTTTATTCATTCTCCTGTATCTATTATTTATCAACAAGGAGAGACTGAAGAAAAAATTGAGAGAAAGCAAAATCTTGCAGTTTAGTGCAAAGTCTTAATCTTTCAGATACAGGAATTGAAAAGAAGTTGAAATGAGTGACTGAAATGTGGTCAGTCATTTCATTACAGCACTCCCTGGACAGCAGTGTGACATCAGACTCCCTTTCCCCTGAGGATCACTTAACCAGAGGCACATGAAAAATGAATTAGTGCCTTCTCAGTGGAGCACAGGCTGCAAGGACACAGCCCAGACCCACTGAAGAAACAGTATTGGCCAAATCAACTTTAAAACACTTGTTAGACAGAAAATTAATCTTGTTTTTACCATTTCTTAACAAAGGTCTTGTGAAAGAAAAAGCAGAAATGATTTAAATTCTTCCTTGAATGAAAGGAGATGCAGGTCAGAGAGGAAGTTTAATTTTCAGGCTGAAGGAAGAGTCCAACCCATGTACAGCACTGATGACACTTTTGCTATTCATATTCAAAGCTGTATCAAAGGACTACAATTCCAATAAAAAAATCCAGGGTCCCATTACCTGCATCTATTGCTCCTGCTCTGCTACAGGAACAGCCTGAATATTCAACTCACTGGAAGCGTGAAATTATTTCACAAGCTGGATTGAAGCTTTCTGCAACTGTTCCCCTGATAACTAATCAATGGAACTCCCAGGATGGCCACAGAGTATCCTTCAGATATCCAGGATGTTCATGCTCTTTATGAACATCCTGAATTATACATGGAAGCAAATGGAAACACATCCCAGTTCTCCAGCTGGTACAGTATATTCACATCAAGCTAATACCAGCAAACACACTGGCAGCCTCATTTTGCATCAAGTGAACTTCGAGCACATTTCCATGTAGAGTGCAGGAAGGTAATTGGACTTGTCCTTACTAAGCCATAGATCCCAATGCAGAGGAGATTTAATGGAGGGACTGGTAATTACCTAGGTGCATGCAAATTATAGCACATTTCCCCCCAGGGCTCCTGTTGCTGGCTATCTAATCTCAGCCACAGGGCAGATCCATAAATCCCACCATTCCCTGGTCTCTCTCTGAGAGGCATGTAACCTTTTTTTCACTCCCTTAGCACAGACTCTCCTGAAGTAAATCTACTACAATAGTTAGTTATCACAGACTTTAACATGCAAACATCTCTGTATCTGGAATTAATTCCAACTCCTACCCGACACTTCACCAGCTCAATCCCTCCACCCCCAAAAGAGCTTATTACCCTCCCCATCTGGCTCTGGAAACAGAAAACAAACCGATACAACTCCAAAAAAAAAAAAAAAAAAAAAAAAAAAAAAATGGTTTTCAGTGATCTTTCAGCAACATAAAGAACCCTGGGAACCTTCTCGATGTGGATGACAGGAATACATATTTGTTACCCAGAGAGAAACCTGCATCTTTACTGCCCAGCTGCAGAGAACTTGCATCCATATATTTATGTGATCCCTACTGAGGTCAATAGGAATAACAGCAAAATAGAGTTACCATGGTTTAATACATGACAACTTGTATGTTTAATTTGAGGAGACATTCAATGTACCTATTCTGTTTCTATTCTTCCTTTGAATGCACAGTTACTCTGCATCTTACACTTTCCACAAGTCCCTAGGATAGCTTGTCACCTTATATCAATATTAATAGTCATCCCACTTCCTAGGACTTACAGCTCAGGCTTTAAGATTCGGTCTGTGGAGTAACAACTTCACATATAAAAGCCTTGCTCTTCAGCTGCATGAGCACTTCTGCTGTGTTTCACTTCTCACATGATTTAACCAAAAGCACCCTGATTTTACCATTTCTAAAAGAACCATTTTTTTGTCCTGCTACCTGCAGGTTGCTCCTGCCTCCAAAGTGGAGCATCACGGCAGAACATCACACCGTGAGAAACATCCCAGTTCTCTGCAAGAAGGCTTCTTTCAAACCACTTCATCTTTACCTGTTAGCCATTAAAGCTTCATCTATAGGCTGTTCAAGATTTGGATCAAGGATTTCCACCCTGATTGAGTGCATAACCTCATTCTCTCTTTGTAGCCTTGGGGTGAATTGAAGCCTGAATCACCACTGAGTCTGGAAAAGGCAGAAATGTTTGGGACAGGCAGTATTTTCCCCAAACTTTCTAAGAGAAAGTCACTTATTTTCTTCAGAATATATCCATATCTTTGAGCCCTGTGACATCAAATCAACTAACTGGAACAGTTTAACAGGTAAATATGTGGCTATGCAAAAACACAGGAACTGCCACATATTTGGTCCCTAGGCCTCCACAAGAATTAAATCATAGTTGTTGTTCCGAATTGCAGCATTGTATTTACGACGGGATGTTGATCTCAATTTTCTCTCCTTCACACTGAAATAATGCAATTGCTTACTTCACTGTGGGAAATCAGGGGACTTTAAATCCTTCTGAAGAATAGCTGTGAAGTCTTCAGTTTTACATAGTATTAATCAGGCCTGAAGTCAAGTGGCAGAAAACCAATAGTGGTGTTTTCAAGCGAGGAGCAAAAAGCTGAAAGTCTTAGATTCTCTGCTGGAACATTAGTAATACATTTGCACCCAGATTCTGGAGCAAAGTATCAGGTAAAAAAGCCACTGGGAATGCCCCAAACTCATTTCCCATGGGCTCCATCTGCAGTAAATGCAAGCAGAAGGGCAGGAGAAGAAACACAAGGAAAGCGAGTGATTCTGCCAAGAGTGTGATAGGAAATCACCCAGAGAGATGAACACCCTGTGGAGGGGGAGCCCACCTCAGGAGGCGCTGCCTGGGGAAGTTTCACCTGGAAGGAAGGCAGGGTGAAGAGGTATTCCACTGATTCCCAGATCCGCGTGGGCTCAAAGACTTCCGCCCCGTAATTCCAGCAGAGCCTCTCCCTTGCATGCCTCGGTGTGCTCCATGTCTGCCCAGCTTCTCAGAGCTCCACAGGCAAGACAGTCCTACAAAGATGCACATAAGAAAGACATTCTTATCTCCGAGCTCAGTGAGGTTTTGTTGCAGAAGATAGTAAATGTATCAAATTTATTACTGCCATTAGCATTTTCACATTGCATTAGCAAACAGGGCTTGCAAGGAGCAGAGAAGTACATGGAATTCATTAAAACCTTCTGCTTTTGGAGGATTTGGAAGTGGAAATAATGATAGATCGTGCAAGGAAGGGAGCAAAATTTGCTACCTGAGATGCACAGACATCTCAAACAGGGCGAGCAGGACAGCTGAATTTTTTAGAGAGACTCAGCTATCTTGAAAATCACGAGTCACCTCTGAATTTTCAAATCAGCATAACTCCAAGGATTTTTTTCTTGATATGTAAGCAGCTGCAGTGGAGGTTTCACATGCCCTTTCAGTAGTTTTATGGAGGAAAGATTGAGCATATGTGCTCTGATAGTGTGGTAAGAGAGATGCAGCACCATCAACAGCTGACACTGCAGAACAGTTTTCATTATTTATTTAAACTGGTCTGAAAAATCTTTTGAAAGCACAGTCCATTGTCATAGATCCAGCTGTGAAGATACTTATTACAGAGTGCACTATCCATGCTTCTTTGGTCAACTTCTTCCCACACATCCTTGGAGCCATTCCTGGTTCTCTTCACTGTTTACAGTCTTAAGATTTTTGCAGATTGTTATTACGTATATTAAGCTATACAAGACAGAACTGCAGGCATGAAAAACACTGAGCTGACCTTACAGGGGCTGCATGTGGCCTCTTGAATGACACAAAACCCACAAAGAGCCAGGGGAGTCAAAAAGTGAAAGGAAAAGAATTCCAGGGAAACAACTGTTTAGATAACTGTGAACTGCTTACTGAAAAGAGTCCTGTAAGACAGAGTCATTAATTTCATGGATCTGGGGAAAGAGCAGAGAGAGACAGTGATAGAGTTAAGAACAGACGCTAGAGTTTATGAATAGAGCATTCTTTTTGATTCAAACACAGCAACTTACTTATTGGATAATTTCATTTTATAGCATTACTCACTGACCCATAATAGATTTACACACACATTTAAAACTAAATAGGTTAATAAACCAAAGTAACAAATTTCTATAGAACAGAAATTTTCTGAGCACTCTCATGAGAACTTTTTAAGACCAAAGCTTTGCTGTCCTGGCAGTCCTGCAAGCCCAAAAGGCAGAGATCCTGTAATCTTTTGAAACTCTGAGCACAGCTTCTTCTCTGCAGCATTAAATCACAACAGCTGGGGCTGGAAGGGAGATCAATAGGTCAGGCTAGACCACTCTCATGCCCAGGGCAGGGTCAACAATACCTACATAATCCCTGGCAGCCATTTGCCTAATTCTCTCTGAAACCATTAGTGTTGGAGGTTCCTGAAGCCCAAGGGAATCTATTCCAGTCCTTCACCCTCTTTGGTATTTGGGTTTCTTTCCTAACATCTAATCGAGTTCTTCTGTGCTGTGATTCATGAATGTCTGTGGTTTCTTTTTCTAATCAAGAACAGGGCAGCTTCCTTCTTTCCTCACTGAAGCACCTTAATTAATGTGAACACTGAATATCCACAGCTGCCCAACCCAGGAGGATTGTGAGACACTACTGATGCCACCTGCCCATGTGCTGAGAGAACATGTGTTTGGGGACAGGCAGAAAGGAACCTGTTTCAGCCAAACTATGCTGCTGTTGAATTTTGTATTTTTCCAAGCACAGAGTGATGGCAGTAAATTCCACAACAGAACACAGTAAGTGCTCATCAATTCCCAGACCTCCCAAAACACTAAGAATAAAATCCAACAGAAAAAAACCTGAACCAAGCATTAAAACAGACTATATAAATAGGGGCACTGGTTGTTCCTTTTGTGGATATTTATTCTGCTGAGAAAATAGGAAAATAAGTTTTGAAATACTGAGAAAGGGGCAGGACTGTGCTTTGGGGAGAAGGTGTGGGGGGGTCGTGTTTATTAGAGACATATTCTTCAGGATCTCTATACCCTGTGTGAACTACAAGGCTCAATATATCAAGCCTGCAGTCTCTTGGCATACAGCTGTCTTGTAATTCTTGTGCCAGGGAGTCTGGTAAGAAATCTGACAGTGATTTTAATAAGTAGGTACCAAAGCCTTCAGTAGTCTGTGTTTTTTCCTTACCTTCCGCAGCCTGGATATATGGTGTGAATGTGGGTCAGCCTGTAGCAGAATTTGCCTTACATTGTGTACCTTTCATACAATTTGCTGCATTTCTGCCCCCTATTTAATAACCCATGTAATTAAGAAATGTACAGAAAGAGGAGTCCCTTGGGTTTAGAATTAGCAAGAGCTGACTGCTTTGTTCTGTGAAACCCAGCTAAAAGCAACTGTTAGGGGAGACCTTTGTATAGAAACACTCAGAGGAGCAGAGGGGATAATTCTTTAAAAACAAAACCTTAAGAGCACTGGGGGAAAAAAAAAAAAAAAGGAAAAAATAAAAGAATTTTCATCAGGACTAAAACAACAGGCCTTTAAAGTTGGTTTTGTGCTGCTACAAGCAGTTAGCTGAGCAGGAGCGTGTTAAATCCCTCAGCACATCTAGCCCTTATTGCAGATTCAAATATCTTTCCAAAGAGAACCAGACACTCCAGTGCAAAGCATTCATTCTAACTTCATATTATTATAACCCAATCCATTTTTAGTAAATAAGCCTAATCTTTGAGCATTGCTGAAACCCTGCAGGGCCAGGAGAATTTTTTCTCTGAGAAAGAAAGGCACTTGAATATCACATTTTTCAAGTCTTCTATTATTTTTTTTTAAAATCACTGTGTTCGTTACAACACTCCTGTTGGTTTTCTTTTTCTACCTTATACCAGGCTGCATTTTTAACTTCTGTTTCCATAAATGAAAGATGGAATAGCCTTACATTATGAGGTTGAATCCAACTTGCTGCAATCAAGATGATGGCCCCATTTTCATACTGATCTTGTTTTCAATTGAATATACAGAGCTTCAGGAAGATCTTTACCAGAATTTTTCTGCACACTGTAAACCACGTGGAGACTTCAGGCTTAGAACAAAGAAAATGGAATAAAAAAATCGGCTTCTTAAAATATTTACATCCTTCCGCATCTAAATGTGCTGATAATTTCCAGCCACATTTCAACCTGTAAAACTTATAAACACCAAGCCCATCAGACAGGTTAGGGTTAAGCCACTTTATGGAGTGAAGAAAGAGGCCCATCTGTGCAGAGATGACTTGGTCCTTAGAATAATTAAAAACAGAATAAGGGATGGCTTGATCCGCAGCACTTTCTCACTCCATTTCTCTTCCATCCCTCTGAAAGAGCTTCCAATTACACACTGAAAAAATGGGGCAATGACAACTCTGAATTTCTGGACAGTTTCCCACTTTCTCTGTGTTCCTTTAGAGCCCTGTTTCCTCCAACAATAGACACATACTATCCTGCCTCCCCATCATTTTTTGCCATTTTCTCTCCCACCTTCAAATCCTACTCTCTTTTCTCCTGCCTGCCAGAAAATATGATAGTCATAGTCCCTTCTGATCCACAGGCAACATACAGTTCATTTTTCTATCCAAAACTGTTTGTTTTGGGGTGTTTTTTTGTTTGTTTTTTGAATGACAAGGGTTCTCTCTGGTTTGTGTCACCTCATGCACACACAGATATTTCACAGCCTCACTGCTCCTGACCTCAGTCACCCTCAGCCTTCCACCATGCCACGTTGTCCTTATGCCTCTTCCACATGTCATCCAGCTCTTCCACCACATTTTATCCCTCCTCTGCTCTAGCTTTGGCATCTCTCTGATAGCAGAGTCAGTCCTTATATAAAACAGCACAGCTGGAGCATGGAAAAGTAAGGAACAGCCCTAGTCCACAGCTCTGGTGCTGCCATGAAGTGCAGGACCCGTTTTAGCCAAGGGAGTTCCTTGGTTTACTCTTTCTCTTCCAAACTAGGAATGAGGACAGAGGACTGGACTGTGCAGGATGTCCCTGTGCTGGGACATGACATCCTGCCTGTGCCAGCCATGCAGTTCAGAGATGGGAGGGCTTTACTGAGCAGAGGATGCTGCACACTCAGGAAGCAGTACCTGGAGATCACAGAAAACCAGAATATCCTGAGCTGGAAGTAACCCACAAGGACCATCCAGTCCAACCCTCAGCCCTGCCCAGGACCATCCCCAAAACTCACACCCTGTGCTCCAGAGCATCATCCAAACCCTCCTGCAGCTCTGGCAGCCTCGGGGCTGTGCCCACTGCCCTGGGGAGCCTGGTCAGTGCCCACCACCCTCTGGGGGAAGAGCCTTTCCCTGAGATCCAACCTGAGCCTGCCCTGACACAACTCCAGGCCATTCCCTGGGTGTGTCCCTGGTCCCCACAGAGCAGAGATCAGTGCCTGCCCCTCCTCTGCCCCTCACAAGGCAGAAGTTAAAAGGGAAAAGAAGAGAGTATGTACAATAAAGGAGAGACAAAAAGGCAGAAATGCGAGTTCCTGCTACCAGAAGGTGGTGGGTGGTTCCCAAAGGAAGAGTCTGGTGCAGTGTTGGAGGGAGGAATGGAAAAAATTCAGCTGGCTCAGCCAGCCCCTGGAGGCAGAGGGGAGCAGGAAGGCAGGGTAGCACAAAACAAGCTGCTGCAGGGGCTAAGAGAAGTTAATGGAGGGTTGGACTCATGCATCAGGTACAGGATACATTTCTGGAGAAGAAAAGCCTCGTCCCTTGCTTTTACCATGGGTTGCATTCAAAATTGGTTTACACAGTCAGAGTTTTCAGGTTTTGGGGGACATCTGCTCTTTGCTCCATATCTCTGTACAACCAGGACACAGAGTTTTATGGTCAAACACCATCTCCAGGACCTGGGGTTTTAAAGAACACACCTCACACTGCAAGGAACAAAAGCACCCTCAGAGAATAAAGAAATCCCAGGAGCTGGCAGGGAGCCCGTGCCTTGTACAGGGACAACACAGAGAGCTGTGCTGGGGTCTGTCACGTGGGCCTGGTTCCAGTGGTCACAAAGAAGCTGACTTTGGTTCCAGAGGCCACTTTTTTAACTGTATTAAATACCAGGTTTATGACACAGAAGTGGGAAAACTGACTGGCAGCACAAGTTCATCTTTCCTATGGAATGTTTTGATACCATATATTACTTTTTGATGGTGGATGCAGCAGCCCTCAACAACACCAGTGACAGAACCTGAAGGAATGGGCTGGAGTTGTGTCAGGGCAGGCTCAGGTTGGATCTCAGGGAAAGGCTCTTCCCCCAGAGGGTGGTGG
>JAWWEU010000020.1:621150-642055 GCA_035583155.1 Acropternis orthonyx
GAGGGTTTGGATGATGCTCTGGGGCACAGGGTGTGACTCTTGGGGATGGGCCTGGGCAGGGCTGAGGGTTGGACTGGATGGTCCTGGTGGGTCCCTTCCAACTCAGCACATTCTGTGATTCTGTGAACAATGATCACAATAATTTTCAACACATCTGAAAACACTGTAGTTTTCCCCAGCTCTTCTCCACTTCCCAGATCCACCTGAGGAATGATTCCTTCAGGGAAGTTCCGGTCACTTCAGCTGCCTCCAGTGTCTGGCCTTACCTGTTTTACCCTCAGGCCTCCCAGACTTTGATTTTTGCTGCTGCACTGGCTCCCTCTGAGCAGTAACACACACTTTGCCTCTGAGCATGATCTATATGTGAAGTTAACTAGGGGTTTTCACATCTGAGCTGGTTTGTGCAGGTTTCAGCAGTTTCTCCACTGAAGTTGTCAAGAAATCCCATGGTGTTTGTAAAGCTTCAGTTCTGCTATGAAATGAAAATTGACATTTCAGCACAACACTAAATTCCAACAATTAGGCTTAAATTAAAGTTCTACTGTATTCCCTAGAACTAAGGTTTTCAAAACATAAAGGAAAGCAATATTATGCTAAATACCAATTCTGTCCTCTCTCATGCAATAATCAGTTTGCAATCATGCCATTCATTCTAATGGCTTTGCATACATTTCTTGTTAGAACTGTCACATAAAAGGCTTACACTGGAAACCCAGCAAGTTGGCTATTTCTCTCTAATTTCAAAGGTATTCAGAAACACTGGTATTAACTGAAATGTATTTTCAGGATTTGATGACACAGTTAATTTCATTACAATTGACCAGAGGATGAAATAGCACATGCATAAATACAACACAGATCTCACTATGGAGGTTGTAACACCAAAAGCTTAGAAGTCAGGAAGTGCCATTAGCATTACCATGTCACTTAAATACTTCTCCATTGCATATGTACAAACGTAAGACATAAAGATGTAACTATAGTTGTGATACTGCCCCCTATTTTCCCTGGCAGGCCCTGCCACGGTGCCACAGTGCGAGAGGCAGCACTTACCTAATGAACAGCTATTCGAGGTCTTGTTTTCTCATCATTGCTCAATGCATGACCTAAATCTTATTTATTGCTCCCTGTTTAAACCTTGCTCTGCAGACAATTATTCTTGAGCCATCTACTGTGCCTGTCAGGACAGTATTTATCACCCACTATGGAAACTCTGTCTGTGCTGCTAAAATTTGGGGGAGAATCTAAAAACAACAAAAACCAGTCATTAATGGAAATCATCACTTCAGTTTAGCAACAGGCAGTGAACTCTTGAATAACGAATTTGTACTTTTTCATTCTCAGGGGCCTCAATATCTCAAGACACTTTAAAGACAACCAGTTTCTACTATAGTTTTGCCCTGATTCAACATTGCACAGATTAGGACAAATTAAATACTCATCTTTTCTATAGGAACCCCTGACCACGTTATTAGGTTTCAAAGAAAACCAGAAACTGCGATACAAGTGTCTGTGTACATGAAGGAATGCAAGAGAGAAGAACAAAAGGTGGGATCAGAGGAGGAGGAGGGGCAGAGGGTACACACAGGGTCTGCACATGCTATGAAACACAGGACTTTCACTGCAGAGCAGCCCCACATCTGTCAGCATCCCAGGAGTGCCCTTTGCTCTTCTTTATTTGTGCAGACAGACAATTAAAATGTTCCTTGCAAACTTAACAGGGCAAGTGAGAGCAAAGCAGCTCCCAGAGCACTGGTGTTACTGAGCACGTGGACAGCAAACACAGCCACCCCATCTCCTCCTCAGACAAACCACAGCAGGAAATCACAGGGGATGTCTCAGTACCTGAACTGCAGCACTGCTGTGAAAAACTCACACAGGCAAGCTGTTCTAGCTATGCTAAAAAGTATAAGAAAATCAAATAGAGAAATCAAGTTCAACTCTCTGTCAGCACAAAGTTTCCTTGATTGGAAAACTGCAACTTTTTTTTTTATTTTACAAGAGGCTTGAATCACTTCTGCTTTATAGAAAGTTATATTCCAACCTTCCCCAGATTCTTTATTGAGTCACAGACTATTTCCAGACTCCTAGAGAGCTTTAGAGCTTGACATGTCAAAATACTTATTGTGTTTGGGTTTCTAGAGGCGGAGGATGATCCTAAAACTGAGACCAGGCACTACAAGACTACTAAAGATTTAAAATTACTTTATAGTGCACAATCTGCTGCAGGAAACCAAGGATAAATAATCAGATGTCTATTCCACATGAGCATATATGTGAGCTAATCCATCTGTTCATCTACATGGACAAGGTACCAAATAAAACTTAGCTGCTAACCAATCATTATTACAAGGGTCAGAATCTTTAAAGAACAGCAAACAACATACTAAAAACTATTTTAGCTGATATGATCACCAATAGGAAACTTGCTGAACAGAGGCACACAAAAGGAATGACAATTTTTAAAGCACTAGAAAGGCTTCTGAAAATACAGATTGTTTGTATATGTATCAAACATAACAGACTTCTCTATACTTTAGCATAAAATGTAAAAAGCTGTAAAAAAAGTATCTAAATAGCTTTGGAGCCTCCCATGGCTACATGTAGGCCAATAGGACTAATTTGATCTACTATTTGGAAAGGATCAGTCTTGGGGACAATCTTTGTAGAGGAAGGTGTGGAAATGCATACAGTGAGCTAATTCACATGGTAACAGGGAGAACAAACAAAGAGGATGTTTTTACAATAAATATGGGAAGGAAGAGTACAGCTTAATTGTTTGCTATGCTGCACAGTGGACATCTTAAAACTTAGTGTCACAACCAGCAATATTAATGGATGGAAAGGCTGTACTGGTTACAGCAGCTCTGGATCAGCTTCGCACAATTCAGACCTCTCAGAAGACCAGCAGTGGGGTGCATCAGGTAATCGAGATTGAGGCACCTATATTTGGACATCCAGGGGCCCCTGGTAGCCTCATCTAGTTGTGTGGAAACACATGGAACAGCATGAAAGAGCACATGAACACAGCCCTGCTCCTGTTCCTGTGGATCACCTGCTGGGAAGGGACAGGGCTGTTGTATTTACTTTTCCTTTCCATATGCCCTGGGGAAAAAGGTGACACCCTTTGTTTCTGTTTAGTTCCACATTTACTCTGAGGTTTTGGCTCCCTTCTGATCATGATTCTGGACATGGAGCTGCTGGAGAGAGTCCAGAGAAGGCACCAGGATGGTCAGAGGGCTGGAGCAGCTCTGCTGGGAGGAAAGACTGGGAGAGATGGGATTGTTGAGCCTGGAGAGAAGAAGCTTTGGGGTGACCCAATTGTGGCCCTGCAGTGCCTGAAGGGAACCTGCAAGAAAGATGGAGAGAAACTATTGACAAGGGATGGAGGGACAGGACAAGGGGAATGGGTTCACACTGCCAGAGGGCAAGGATAGATGGGATATTGGGAAGGAAATGTTCCCTGTGAGGGTGGGCAGGCTCTGGCACAGGTTGGCCAGAGAAGCTGTGGCTGCCCCATCCCTGGGAGTGTCCAAGATTGGGCTGGATGGAACTCTGAGAAACCTCGTCTGGTGGAAGGTGTCCCTGTCCACGGCAGGGGCTGGAACGAGATGGGTTTTAAAGCTCCTTCCAAGCCAAACCATTCTGTGATTCTATGATTCATACAGTAGTTTTCTGATATCTTTTCTCTGTTCAGGGCTGGGCAGAGCCTTGCCTTCCCTTCAAAAGTCAGTTTGTTGACCACCACTATGGACTGACAATTCATAGGACCTTTCATGAGGTACTTTATAGAAGTTAAATATAAATGAATATAACAGCAAATGCTGTTGGCAGTGTTTCCTCTCTTTTGGTTAATGCATTCAGTTAATTTAGCGTTTGCTCTATAAATATTACTTCCTCTTTCCACATCATCTGAACACACCCCAGTATCTTCACATGATGATGAATGCTACTGTAGGGAACTTTGTAGGAAAGGAATTTTCTACATCATAGCGTAACATTAAACAAAGTGCACTTTATGGTGCAAAGGGCCAGCTAAAGAATAGACCTTAAGAATTATGTTCTCCTGACCCATGAATGAAATCCTTTGTCTTTGGCACTGTCAAGTTTTTATATTTTGCTTTTGGAAGGTATACATCTCTGTGTTCCTCTGAGTTCATCCTCCAGTCAGTCTAAGGAGGATCACAGAGTGATGCCTCAGTTTGCACTCAGGGAGATTAAAAGAACTACATAGGGGGGGATGTGAGAGCAGTGTTTATGGAGCAAAGCAGCACAGAAAGGAAAACACCTCCAGAGTGAAAACTAAAAGGGAAACAACACTGCAAGACAGAGCTCAAGGAGTGTTTGGATGATACCCTTGGACACATGGGCACATCTCCTGAGGATGGTCCTGTACAGGGCCAGAAGTTGGACTCCCTGATCCTGGTGGGTCCCTTCCAATTCAGAACATTCTGTGATTCTGTGGGATTAGAAATAAATAGGCAGGGGAAAAAAAAAAGGGGGAAAAAAAAAAAAAAAAGGAAAAAAGGACCAAGAAGGCAAAGGTCTGTTTCTGCCACAAAGCTGTGGTGATATAAATCAGACTGACCAGCAGCGCCATACCGGGGGTGACAGCAGATCGAGCCAGTACCAGCCTCACTTTGCTGAGTCACCTCCCTTGCAAAGCACACTCATTTCATGTGATGTCTCAAGTCCTTTCCCTGTTGTTGGCTGCCCCTTCCACCACTGTCAGCGCTGCATTCCCCCCCCCGCCACCTGCACATGCTCACTGTGCTGCAGCACATCCTCTCCAAACTCTGCCTTCCTCGTTTGTCTTCTGCTTTTACCCCCCTTCTCACTGAGGAAGGCCCCAAGCCATGTTCTCATTAAATCTTTATGGCTTTTTACAATAAGAAGCTATTGTCCCACATTATGCACCAATCAAGGAGTTCAAAAGAACAGCTCTGCCCGTGACAACCAGAAGGCAAAGGAAAGGAAAGAAACCCAACTTAGGAAGGGCTGTTTAAGCTTTTTTCCCTTAATAGAGAAATATCTGTAGGCACAAGGTTGGCTTAGTACAGGACAGAGACTAAAGGCTCCCAAGGGAAAAAGGTTCTGTTTAAGATTATATTCTTATTTAGAGGACGTATATGCAATTATTTACTGCCTCAAGTACTCTTCGTGATACTCATAAACCAAACAGATATTCTAAGCAGACATGTGAAAAACTCTTTGACTTCAAGTGTCCATGTTGAGACACCTGGAGCTTGAGCATTAGAAGTGAGTGACTTTAGAAATAAAGCAGCAAAGTAATACTTAAGTGGCCAAATTCTGACACATGCTATGGAATAGTTAACTAGTTAAATTATGGCATGTGCTACCTCTACTTATGTAAATTGCTTTGGCCTCAGTAACAGCAAGACAATGCAAAAACCAAGAGAATAAATTCATAAAATAATACCAATGGTATGATCCAGAACCTCTATGTCTAATAACAAATCAGGTTTGTGTGGATTCACACATAAGAAGAAAGATTACAGCTTCAGACAAACCTTCCTAAAGAAGCTTTTACGCAAACTGTAGAAATGTGTAGAAGAAAAGTTGTTTCTCCATCTGCCACCACAGATGCAGTAAATGCTGCTAATGGTCCTGTGGGAATAGTTTTGACATCAGGAGTTGACACTCCAGGAGATGTCAGTGCTCTGAGGTCTTCAGTATGCCTGACAAAGATCAGGGAAAAAATTCTTATCCAGTTTTACCTCTGATGTGGAACCACTATCAAGAGTTTAGGCTTAGGCTTCTTCATGTAAAGTTTGAATGAAGGTCTGAAATTGGGAAAACTTTCATTTGTTCTCCACCAGACTTTGAGGCCACAGCACAGTAAGAGTGTTACTGACTACACGGGAACCCAGGTGGGCTTTGGAGCTGGGCTGTCCAGAACTCCATGCTGAGCTCTTAGAAATGCCATTTGCCTTCTTTGCAGCTCTGTTCAAATGTTATGAAATTCCACGCTGGGACATGAAGCAAAGATTCTCTGGGAATTAAGTGTTTTTCTAAACCTAGATGATATTAGAAATAAATTAACATAATTATTCAATGTTACTTTTTCATTAAGCCATTAGCTTTTACACTAAAACTAATATCACTTTTTGTGCCTTTTTACCTGTTAAGCAGTGACTGGAGGCACTGGCACTGTATGGAGGGTTATTACTGACTGCTGGACACAGACACTTGTGGCATGTTCCAGCAGGAAAAAAGAAGGGGTGCAAACGTGTTCATCTGTGTAATCAGGCACAGTGAGAAGAACCACTGAGCTCTGATTCAGCTGCTAATGCAGGCCCTGCCCCTCTGCATCCTCAGTCAGGCAGCTCTCCCAGCACTGGCAGTGACAGATGTTTTGCACGGGTAATCCTTCATCCTTCTAATCCCAGCAGAGAGTTAGAACTGATGGACTCCGGGCACACAGGAATAAAGAGCTGGAAAATACGTAAGTTGGGGCATGAATAAACAGTATTGAATAAACATATTAATAACAATACGGGCTTTAGAGTAAGATTAGCTGCTGACACAAATAACATTTATTCACACTACAGGGAGGGATTCTAAAGAAACAACATGAAAGTGCACAGACAAGTGCTGTTAAATCAAAAGGGCTTTACACAAAGCAACCAAAAAAAAAAAGGGAAAAAGATATGACAAGAAAAGTGATGATGTTTCCTCTTTTTTCAACTGTCTAACAAAAAATTAAACAGCTGTAACATCTTCAGCAAAGTAGAAAATGGGGGGATCAAATCAGTGTTTCTTTTCAAATGTTCACAACCAGCTCCTTCTAGTGTGGGACCTGAACAGAGAAGGGAACTGTTTGGTTATACACAGTGACATAGTTCATCACTAAAATTGGGTACAATTTCTTTTTGTGGCACAGAACTACCTCTTTAGAAATGTCAGCACAGAAAGAGAGTGCCTGCCTTCTGTTTTCTCTAGGTGTATCCATCATGTTTACATCTGAACATGTCCCTAAAATGCTCTAAATTTGTCATCTAATGTTCCATTAAACATGGTTGACTCTAAGTCAAGGCCTCAGTTACATTTGGAAGCATCAGGCAGGTCTGATTTTGCAAGTTTGGCCCCTAAAAAATAAATTAGCCAAAAAAGGTCTCAGCATCTAAATTCTGTTCCAGCGACTTGTAATTCATACAGGACAGTGAAATGTGATTATATCTGAGACTTCTGCCCATAGACTGAGCAGCAAATAAAAGAGTAATTTATGGGTGAACTGGAACAAAGAGTTGGGAAATGGTTGGTGCAGCAGGAGTATAACATATGTGATGGATATAGAGATGCCAACTGGGCGGAAGGGCCGGATGGAGCCGTATGTTCCGAGAACTACTCAGTTTTTCTGCTTGAAATGATAGAGACAGATGGATTATTTTGACCACAGGGAGTACCCATTGTGCAGGTAACCACTCAAAAACATCAAACCCTGAAATTTCACCTTCAAATGCAAAATGTGTTCTGTTGCAAAAGCAGCAGTTGGGCATGCTTGGCTTGAAAGGCAGGAAGGACAGGAGGGTAACAATGGGAAGGAATTATGAAGTTCAAATTTTTTTGCACTTTCTGTTCCTAATTTTGCTTTAATCAAGCATCTGCCATGTAATATAGTCTTCATATGCAACAGATACAGAATTTAAATACATTTAAAAGGGCTAGTATAGGGTTTCAGTGCCAGAGTTCTGAGCAAATGCTTTCACATCAAGGCACAGTCTGAGTTTGTGGAGGAAACCTGACCACTGACTCCATCAAATGACGCATAAAGTTCTTAATTGCTTTGATGTCCTTCAACCTCACCTTTTTTTCCATTGTTTTCCAAGGGAAAAAAAAAAAAAAAAAGAGAGAGACAGAAAGAATATACTGGTAAAATACCAAGTCCTCTATCCTTGGCACACCTTATGTTCTGACAAGTCAGGAAGATGATTGAAAGTAAGTGAAAATTCCCAGATTTAACTGAATATTTCATGTACTCAGCACAAAGCAAAGACTTTTTTTCTTCAGTGGTCTCACAAGGAATAATGGACGTGAGCTCTGGCTAATAAAGTGTTTGGATACTGTACAAGCAGAGCAGAGAAATTTTCTTTCTCTGACAGATTTAGCCACAAATCAATTGGAATCTTCCTACGTCTCAAGAAATTGGTTTTATTGGTGTATTTCAATTTTTCATTGTGGAAATGCATTCTCCCTGACATATAGGGAATAAAAACTAAGTTTTCTTATATAATTCCAGTCAACTCAAGATTGACAACAACTTTCAAGATGAAGCTGATGTATTTTTAAAAGGGCCAGGCACAGTGTCCTGCTGCCATTCCTTATTGGTGATGTGGTTGTTGTCAGGGAGTCGAATAAAACCTGGGAGACCAGACCCCTGTTCCATCCTTTGTCCACAGGCACTCTCACTGAATTTGGCTATGGCATTTACTACCTCTGCACTGAAAAAGTGGGAGGAAAAGTCCTTTCCAATCTGTCAGGGATATTGTAGGAAGGAGATGTACATCAAAAATAAACCAGACTCTGAGTGGTCACTGGTGAAGGCTACACGTCTGAGACTTTAAAAGTTCTCCCATCTTCTGGCTTGAGGGATAGCACATCCCTGGGAAGAGTGTCTGACAACAGGAGCATGAAGTTTCCTCAGTTTCTAAGAGCTGAGGGCAAAATAATTCTCATCTTCCAGACACAAACCAGCTTCTCTTTGCAGTGGGGTGGCACAACCTGCCTTCTGGTTTGACAGAACTGGGTCCAAGTGGAATCCTCATTACACATGGAGTGAATTTTCCACAAACTGCCAAAACCTGTCAGAAAAGCAAAAACACCTTAATGCACCCACCATAGCTGGGGGAAAGGTGGTGGACTGCTTCAAGGGGAAAAACAAAAAGGTATAATCCAGTAGTGCAAACAGCTGAACTGCAGTTACTGGAGGGATTGGGAGACCCAGACTCCTCTGAGGTACGAACCAGCATCCTGGTTCTTCTCCTGTCAGGAGTGAGGACTCTGCCCTCCAGCCAGGTGACAAACCTGCTGCAATTGCAGCTGCCACAGCCCCTCACACCATCTCTGCTGCCCATCAGCCCGTGCCTCAAGGACAGCAGTGCAAACCCCAGGGGCTGTGGATGACCCTTGGGTTTGTTCACAGACAGCAGGATCTGCTGCTCTGTGTGGTGCAGCTCAGAGTGGCCTGGCAGGGGCAGGGCTCTCTGTGCCACTGCCCAGGGGAGGGGGCACTGCTTTTACACAAGTGCAGATTTCCTAATATTTGCATTGCAAACAGGCCACACAACTTACAGCTACGTTACCCTGTGTTCTCCAGGTCCTAACAGAAGGAGTAAAAGAACATCTAATGAAAAAGAAACTGAGTGCTTTTACAGAAGGTGCCACAGTTCAGATGAGAGAATGGCAGAACTCCTTTGATCTGCGGGATGAACCCTCGCCATTCTCATCATCACTGCTCTCCTCTCAGCTGAACACGTGGAGAAAAGCAGACTGTGGTCCCTAACTCGCTGTGACACTGCCTCTCTTCATGTGCTGGCTTTCTGTGCAGCTCTTCACCAGTCCTGTGCAAAGGTTATGGCACAGCAGCACCTGGGGCACAAAACAGCCTAACCCAAGCCTGGGGTGCCTGATTCGTTTCCAGAGACCTTTGAACAGTTTCCATGGTGTTTTGATTTTTCCCTCTGCAATTTTATTACTAACCTTGCTTTATCATCCAACATGCTAAACATCTAAACCTCAAGGCCAAGCAAAGGTACAAAGCCTCAAACTGAGCCTGCCATTTCCCATGGCTACATTGCCAGGCACAAACCTTATGAAAGCACCTAAAAGTAAACGTTATAATCTAATTTTCTCCCCTTATTTGCAGCAAACTAATGATTTGGTTGTGAAGCACTTATGCATATGAATGAGCTTTTACATAAGGCCTGATTTTAATTTTTAAAAAAATAAAAAAAGTCTTAAAACAAACTGAGACCAAACTGAAGTTTCAGAGCCAGAAATAGGAAAAAACTCAGTGGCAAGTGGGGCAGTAATAGCGCAGCTGGTACCAGCTACTGAACAGAGTTCCACAGATATAATTTTATTAATTCTTTAAAAAAACACAAAGAAATGTACAGAGAAAAGATAAACAAGACTGAGGTAAAAGTGGGAGTTACTGAGAAAAGATGTTTCAAAGAAATTGGTTCCATGGAAAGAGAGGTTTCAGGAGAAAAGGACAGTCTGTAGGATGTGGAGGGGAAGGTAAGGCTGGAACAACACAGGCATGGGGAGGACTAGAAACAGCTGGAAAATGCTCTGAAGAAACATCCAATGGCTACAAGAGGAAGCTCTTTTGCAAACACAAAAGTTACTAATGTGCTTTCCCCTACTCTGAAATAAACCAGCAGAAGGACACAAGTTGGATCTTTATCTCATTGACTGACATTGACAGTTATTTTGGGGGAAAAAGATAATTCCTTATCCATATTTATATAATTCAAAAATCAGATTTCAGTTTGTAATATTAATACAAGATTTTCAATCCCAGTAACCTGCACTCTCTACTTTTTTTTATCGGGCTCTAGCACAAACAGTTTGCTGCTTGGTTTCTGATGAACAAATTCAAACAAATACCTGAATATTCTTTTCATCCTTTTTTTAAAAAAAGGTGAGGCACAAACAGAAGTCAAACAACTCAACAATGTTAGAAAATTGTAGATCTTAAGACTTGATGAGGCCAAATTAATAGCACAGGTACCATTTCAAGCATTTAACTCTCTATGTCTTCAAAGAGAACTGAGTTCTATTAAATTTCAAATGAAGTCATTCCAGGCAGCAGTCAGAGGTAGCAAAGCAAAGTCTAGTCTCTTTAGTCTCTTGATAAAGACTCAAGCATTTTCTGCTGTTATCTGTGTCTTTATCCCCACACTGTGGTTGTCAGTTTTCCCCCCTTTTCTTCAGAAGTGGCCATCAGTGCAAATACCTGCAAAACACCTGATACACTTAACCAGGTATAGTAGTGCTACTTGTAAAGATGAAAACAACACAAGCACAACTTTTATTTACTTCTCTGTAACCCTGCTCCCTGTTAACAACACCTCTTTAATTTCCACACAAAGCAGGCTTTGGCAATATCCTTCGGAGCAGCAAAAGCTCTCATGGGCTCAAGCCTGTTAACTACTGCTGGATTGCCTTCAGTTTGGGTCTGTGTCTCACTGGAGGTGGGACCCTCGCCCAGTCTCTTGCTGCTTTTACACCCCTAGTCATGGCCCGTGTCCAGCAGGTTACTCAAAGGGCTGCCTGGCACTAAGCACACAAGTGCTCCTTTGGTGAGGGAAGCAGCAATGGGTTTTCTTTATTTATTCACATTTTTCTCCAAGTCCATCACAGTGTTGGTCGATCAGCTCTGATCAATGCTGAGGTGTCAGTTTAGATGTAAACCCTTTACAAAGCTGCACTTTGGGGCTTAACAATAGTCAGGAGGTCACCAACCAACATATTTATTGAGCTTGAAAGCATCAGCCTCAGGCCAAATCTGTTTGACCCTTCATTCACATCACTGCAGCAGAACCTTAAGCAGCCCTTTGCACTAGGATACTCCTAAATATCTCAGCCCCTTGAGTGCAATTCTCAGTAATTTCATTGCAATCCAATTTTCAAGGTTTTCCTCTTTCCCTGTGTGCAGCAAGTTGGGTTGCTGTGCAAACTCTAGGGATTCCAAGGACCAGTTTTCCCCCCCAAGAAAACCCCAAACCCAAAAATCCCACAAGCAGTGTTTTCATAGAGCCCTTCAAGGCACGCCTGCAAAACTTTATCTCCTTTAATGTTCCCTAGAGACTTTAATTAATCACTTATCAGGTCATGAGCTCGGAGAACATTACAAAAAGACTTTTCCAGGTGCAGGGTTTTTAGCTGCTCCTTGCACTTTCAGTGCAGGGCTTTACTGACACCACTTTGCCCTCAAGGAGAACATACCTTGGGTGAAAACCTGTCGTGTCATAGGCAGCATTGTAGCTTTTTTGAATATTGATTTTTCGAAAACAGGTCTTAAAAAGTTCACTTTTCTCTTTCTTTCAAGATGGAATCACAGACATTGAGGCCTACAAAGATGAAGAGGGGACTGCAGCATGCCTCTTATGAGGGAAGGCTGAGGGAGCTGGGCCTGTTCAGCCTTAAGAAGACTTACCAATGCACAAAAATATCTTAAGATCAGCGGTCAAATGGATGGGGCCAAATTCTTTTCAGTGGTGCCCAGCCAAAGGATAAAGGGTGAAGGGCACAAACTGAAACACAGGAAATTCCATCTGAATATGAGGAAAATCTTCTTTGAGGGTGACAGAGACTGGAACAGGATGGCCAGAGAGGTTTTGGAGCCCCTTCTCACAAGATGCTCGAAACCCACCCGAGACACATTCCTATGTAACCCATTCCAGGTGACCCTTCTTTGGCAGCGGGGTTGGACCTGGGGATCTCCAGAGGTCCCTTCCAGCCCCAACCATTCTGTGATACTCATTTAGCACAACAAAGTCTCACTGAGATGAAAACACAGAAAAAGAGACCGCAGGTGATTACTGAGAACCTCCACCAGATATCTCCTTTGCATCATACCACTGTCTGCATTAAAGAGGATTTGGCCACAGAGTGATGCAGACATTCTACTCTAAATGAGCACCAAGTGTAACCCATCTCTGAGAGCATGCAGAGCAAATTAGTCATCTAAAAGCTTGAAATCTGGCATGGGGAGAGGTAAAATGTTACACTGATTTCCCAAGTGTCTAAAAAGTAGATCAAGTAACACTATTCTGAAATTGTCAAACTGGAAAATGATTTTCACTGAGATAATCTTTATACTTAGGAAATAAATATTGCAGATGATTTCTAGTGCAGCCCAATTCTGATGCGCAATACCCCTTTATCAATTCTTCCCTGTTGTCACATACTCATTCTTCCCCTTTTTAGAAGATGCTTGAAATCAGTCCCTAATGTGATACTTATTAGGGTCTGGTGAGGATTTGAGATGGCAAGATTTATGGTGAGTGAATCAATGAACAGAAGCAGAATATTTTGCTTCTGACTCTATCTAATCTTGAGCCTTCCCTACACACTTCATCCTATCTTAAATCAAAATTTCCCCTGATGTTCATTAGAAGTTGTAGGAAGAGCCTGCTCTGAAATGCACTTGGCTTCTCTGCTCCCGTGTCCTTCTTGTTCAGTTGCTCCAGGTAGCACAAGAAGCACAAAATACTAGAGGACTGTAAACCAAGTCTGATATCTGTATACAACATAAGAAGGACATGAAAATGTTGGAGGAAGGCCAGAGGAGGCCACAAAGTTGATAAGGGACTGGAGCAGCTTTCCTGTGGAGACAGGATGGGAGAGCTGGGAATGTTCACCCTGGAGAAGAGAAGGTTGTGTGGAGACCTCAGAACACCTTCCAGTGTGTGAATGAGTTACAAGGAAGGTGGAGAGGGACTGTTCATCAGGAACTGGAGGGTCAGGACAGGGGGGAATGGGTTCACACTGCCATAGGGGAAATTTATGTTGATACACAGAAGAAACTCTTCCCATGAAGGTGGGCAGGCCCTGGCACAGGTAGCCCAGAGAAGCTGTGGCTGCCCCATCCCTGGGAGTGTCCAAGGCCAGGTTGGACGGGGCTTGGAGCAACCTGGGCTGGTGGGAGGTGTCCCTGCCCACGGCAGGGGCTGGGATGGGATGGGCTTTAAAGTCCCTTCCAACCCAAACCATTCTGTGATCCTGTGATACTTAACTCCCTTAGGAAACCCCTCTGGAAGGTTCTCCATTTGAACAATAATCTCAGACATAATCTACACAATCAATCAGCAGTTCAGAGCCCACTCCTGAACACAGGGGTCACATGGTGTCACAGGGAGGGACAGCTGGCCTGCATGGGAAAGCTACATGGGCTCCCTGGAGCCTGCAGAGGGGCACAGCAACACACCTGCCCTTTGTGCCCTGGGCTTCAGTGATTACCCATGAGATGCAAGTGCTTTCTGCATTCTGCTGTGCCCCTTACTGCACTGAAAAAGTGAGAATATATCTTCAGATCTCATGATACAATAACACAGGATCAAAGCAGTGTCCTGGAACTTGAGCAGTTACAAACACTTGTGGATTCTCACTTCTCCGTGTCCTTCCCGGTACCTGCAGTTTAGGATGTGCATTTGGTCCCTGAGCACATGAAAATATCATTACAATTTCAGAATGAATGACTGTAGCATCTGATCATTAAGAGATTTGGGGGTGTGACATTCCTAAAAACCTAACATCTGTGCTAAATAGACACCAGGCATCACAATCTGAGAGCAAACACTATTTTAAATGCAAAGCAAGCACATAGTAAATAGGAAGCTCTCCCCTCAAATGTACAGTGTTTCTCCACACTCCACTTCTCACAGGATCTCAGATGATAATTAGTGATGTTTCGGGTTACTGGAGCATTTCCTTGTCTCCCATTCTGCCACAAGAGGGAATGTCGATCTGAATCACAGCAGTAGAGAGAAGAAAGAGGGAAAAAACAACTCTTCAGTTCAACTTTCCTCCTTCCGCTCCAGAACACATGCACATGCTGATGGAGAGACTGCACTGCTTTGTTCCATCCAGCTACATGTTATTCCAACAGCATGGAAATGCCTCATGGCATCGTAGTTCATCTGTAGGGAAATTTCCAGTGGGACTGATCACAGAACAGCGAAATTTACAGTCTGACCTGTCGCTTTTATCCTCTTTGAATTCCTGGCAAGCTACTTAGTGGAAAAGTTTGGTTGTTTGGGGTTTTTCTGTTTTTCTTATATTTCACCATGTGAAACGCTTTCCTACCACTGAAAAGATCCCCCTCCTGCTCACTGAATGCCAGCAGAGAACAGTCATGGTGGCCCCAGTTCTCAACATGGTGCCCACTTTGTTGAGGCCCAGCACGTCTGAGAGCCTTTTCAACTCTGTTCCTCTTTGCTGTAGGTCAGGCTGTGGTCACATCGCTCCTCCAGCTCACTGAGCATGGCTTGACTCCTAGGGCAAAGTCAGGCTTTAGGCTTCTGTAAGCCAGAAACAATGAGGATGGTCATTGCGACCTACAGTGAGGAAAGGACCTGGGCAGCATCTTCACTGTCAGACACATATTTTTATACTTTGCTACAATTTCCCACCTGTGATGCTCTTCCGTCAACACTAGAGTAAGAGCTGCAGGGAGCCAAGGACCCTCAGGTCCCAAAAATCAGAAGATGAAAAAAATAGTTTTCTTTCTTCATACCCCTCCAAGTCCTGTGATAGAAAAACCTGACAGGAGGAGCTGATGAGACAGGATGTGGGGGTGAAGCACTGAGAGGCTGAGAAATCAGAGGGTTTACTATGCAATGTGGTACAGCAGCCAAGCTCTATGGCATTGGTTCAGAAAACCAATTATAAACATTCCTAACTGCATCCCTCCTCAGGAAACAACTTAATAAGGTATTTCTCCTTAAAAAATATACTGTGTGCTGGGATGTACATTTCCTGAATTGGGGACTGCATCTGGAGATAAGATCCATGTGGAATGGGTCTCTCACCAGGTCTGGAGAACAAAAAGTTCTTTTGGAAAGTTAAAAATTAAATAAAACAAAATTAGTTAACATTCTTATACTCCTGGCAGAGCGACATTAGAACTGTGATACAAAGACACCAAAACAGGGAACCTGTGCAAATGCTTCTCAAATACAGCCTTCAAAAGACTGTCAAACACAAACTCCCTGGTGTGAGCCTCAGCTCTGGGCTCTGCAGGCAGGTACTGCACAAGGTGGCCCTAAGCCTTTCTGCCTTTATTACCGCCTTACTCCAAGGCCTGTTTCAATCAGAAGCAGAAGCCGATGTGTGTTAAGGCCTGAGAGCAGCCCCCAAAAGGGCCTCCAAAATCCACACCACAAGTGAAGTTGTGGAATAACACCAAGAGCCATTTCTGAGTCAACCCCAGGGGGATGTGCCCATCAAACTGTGCTGCAAAAACATCACTGAACCAGTTTTGAGCCTCTTTATCACAGAATTGGAGAATGTCTTGAGTTGGAAGGGACCTTAAAGATTGTCTTGTCCCACACCCCCTGCCATGGGCAGGGACACCTCCCACCAGCCCAGGTTGCTCCAAGCCCCGTCCAACCTGGCCTTGGACACTTCCAGGGATGGGGCAGCCACAGCTTCTCTGGGCACCCTGTGCCAGGGCCTGCCCACCCTCACAGCCAACAATTCCTTCCCAATACCCCATCTAAGCTTGTCAGTGTGAAGTCACTCCCCCTTGTCCTGTCACTCCAGGCTCTTGTCTATAGTCTCTCTCCATCTTTTTTGTAGCCCCTTCAGGCACCTTTACAGTTGATCCAAAGGGAAATTCTCTCCACCTGGTACAGCCTGCAGCTCCGTTATGACATATTGTACTGTGACCTCATCTGTAAAGGACATGATGGCTCCCAGACATTTTCATAAAATTCCAAAAATACCCAGAAGCTACAAATAAATCAATACAATACCATCTGAGGGCTCTCTCACTCGATATGTCCATGGGGAACTAGGATTTTTTACATTCCCTGAGATACTATTTCTGCCTGTCCAGAATGGTATGGGCAGAACTCATCACAAACTTTCACAGAGACATTACATTGAGAAGAGACACCCAGAGTGAGATTTCCCTGCACCAAGTACTTGGGGGGAATGGTGAGAAAATCAAGGGGAACAAGGATACACATGGTACCCCTCAAACAGCAGGTCTTTACAGAATCATCAAGGCTGGAAGAGACCTACAAGATCATCCAGTCGAACCCAACATCACCATAATCACCCATAGACCACATCCTCAAGTGCCCCATCCAGAAATCTCTTGGACACTTCAGAGACAAGGCTCCACAACCTTCCTTATTCCAATACCTGATCACTCTTTCAGTAGAAAACATTTTGAGCTCTCCTTTGGTTAGGTTATGGTAGCTGTTTTCCCTTTTCTCTACATTCTCAGATTAAGTTTTACTCAGCTGCTTACCTTCACTCTTTTCAGATTTCCATCTTGGAGTCACTACATACCCTGACCCAATTTCTTTGTCACTCCACTGTATTCTCAGATAAAAATCTCAGAGGTAAGGCCTGGTGCTATCACAGTAATGACACTAATTCAGGTAGAGGCTGGATGGGATCTGCTGTGCTGCTCAGGTCTCTGGCGGCACTGGTCACCTCCAAGGAGGTCCAGAACCAACAGGCCCTCTGAGATGGGCTGAGCAGGTTGTTCTGCCTGTCTGTCTGATTTTCTTCCTGCTTTCAAATAGACAGTCTCTCTCCTTTATTCAACAAATCTTCTACCATTTCCAGTATCAACAGAAGCACAGAGAATTCATCATGAGAAATGGCACAACAAAGCTTAGATCAGTTATCAGCAAACCCCTACAGAAAATAAGGGTGTGAAACAACAAAGAAACAGGCATTTAAGGGGTCTAAGGACCTCACTCTCACCAAAAGAAAATGAGAATAAGGAATTTGGGCATTTTTGAAAGACCTCTGACTGTCATTTTCAGCTGCATAAAGGAAAACATCTTGTAGCAGTAGCTTATTTACAGCACTGCACCTAAACACACCATAACTCACTATCCTTTGGTGACTGGACTTTTGGGGAAAAACTGATCCTGCTCTTCAAATATAAACTTTGTTCCTCCCTTGAATTATAATGTGTATACAAAGACCAGGATCAGGACTGAATAGGCAGAATACACAGGAAAGCCATTCAAGCATTTGCAGAGACTACTCGTGTCTGTAGAGGTGGGGTGGGTTTAGTTCTGCCCAAGAATCTGTTTTGTAATTCAACAAAAAGAGAAAAAAAAAAAAACAAAAACCAAAAAACCTGTGAACAACTGCAGTTCAGAAAACAGAAAGAGGCAATGGAAGAAAACCCAGCTAAAAATTCAAAACTCTTGAAAACAATGTAAAAGTTTCATCAGACAGTTCATGAAATCCAGACAAGTGAAACAAAACAAGGAGGAATAAACATGCAATTTACGGTGGGCTTTTGCTTCTAAGTGTAAAACAGAACGTCCAAGCTGTTTTCTGCTCTGACACGACTGGAGAATGAGCAAAGAAAAGGAAGAAAATGAAAGCCAGAATGAGAAAGAAGGCTGCCCTCAGCCTGCAAACTGAGCAGCACAAGAGACGGATGTGGGGTGGGCACGAAGTCAGACTGCAGCACAATAATGAGGCAGGATTTCTGTCTGGATATAAACACTGAAAGAAGTGGAGGAAAAGAAAAGGGGGGGAAAAAAGGAATTTTACAGAACAGTTAAATAATGACTGAGCTGAGGCATCTCCCTGTACAAGAAATGTAAAAGTCCCAATTTCCTTTTATATATTTAGAAAACAAGTTACAAAAAAGCTAATCAGGAAAATCCCAGGGTCGTATAAGGGAATATTTACAGGGCTCCTATTAACTGCATGTTTCCCCACATTCTTCAGGGGAATGAACACATTTCCTGTTGAGAAAGACGAAACCAAGACAGTTCATTTATCTGAAGGAGTGCACCCATCTTATCACAGTATCTGAGCAGATCAAAGCCTCCAGACACTACCAGTACTTGCCACCAAAACTGAGGAATGTCTGAAGAAACTCCTCACCCCTCTATGTAAATTAAACAGTAAAAATGAGCCAAGGCATCACTGCCTTCAGCAATGCTTTGCTGCAGTGCTGACACAGTGGCAATGAATTGGGGGGTACTTCTACCATATGAAGATGATAATTCACTACAGAGTCAAGCCTGAATCTGTTCCTCCTGCTTAAACCTTTGTGACATATTGTGCTAAAAACTATGTGGTAATGCTTAAAATACCCAGCCCTGCTTGTCACTGGGGTTTTCAATCTCTTCTAATGGACTTCATTTTGCTTGACAACTTTCAGCTGAAAGGGATTCCACAGCATTTATTTTCCACATACAATTCTGTTGTGTATATATATAAATTGTTTCAAAAGTGTCTGGATTTTCAAGCAGTCCTAGGAGTGTCAAAGTCAATTTTTGGAATGAATTACAGACTTCTCAATCATGTGAGCACTTCCTAAAACATTACTCTGACTTTAACATTATCTCCAAAAAAATTCTCTAAGTAAACTGCAATTTAAATAAAACCCCAAAATGCCCAGAAGCTCACCCCCAGTTTGTTCAATTAGCTGTGTGTTTCAGAGATTAAAGTAGTTATGAGCATTATAAAGTACTCTTAATGAACCACAAACTGGGAGGTTTGACTGTGTGGAATTTATCTGGAAGGTACACTCTGACTCCTACTATTTAAAGTATTACTTTAACTAACAAGGAACAGCAATAGTTAATTAACTTCCAGTACTTTGAAATCTGCAAACCCAGAGATTAAACCTGTACAGTGCATCTTCTCCTCCCAGGGCAGTCAGGAGAGAGTCCCAAAAGACAATTAGGTAAATTTGAAGTAATCTGACATAATTAATGGAAAAATCCTGTGACTTTTGGACAGCAGGTGGATTTGTGAAAAGGATCTCATAACGCCATCAGAAGCCAATTGAGAGATTGCAAGTGCCATAATCTGCTGTAACATTCCTTCTTTAATTCCTGTGTGCTGAAATTCCAACCAGGGAATGAGATGGAGGTATGTCTTTATGTGTTTTAAATTGTCATTTGATTAAAAGTAAGCAGCTGCATCATCTGAAACAATACAGTGCTCATGCTGGGAAGTCACAAATGTAAACTGCACTTTATTAAACCAGTTAGAAGCTGTTAAAATGCAGAAAGCTGCTGGCACACCTTTTAGAGCAGATACTAAAACATGCATCATGTGGGCACCTTAAATGAGTCATTTTAAAAAAGATTTATTTTTCAATCATTCCATAAACAAGAATAAATCAAAAACAATTCAGTCTTTCACCCCACTGAGATAAAGTAAATGCAAATGCTGTTTTCAAAGTTAATTGGCTCTGAAATACTGAAGTCTTGGAAGATAATTCTGAATGACAGAACTTTTTCAAAACTTATATATTTTTCTATATCCATCGTATTTCTTTACATTTGTAGTTTCTGAAGCATAACAATATTTTAATATGTTAACACAATTACATGCAAATGCCAGAAAATGTATTATCCCTCATATAAAATCAAGTTAATATTTGTCCTTATTCTACTGCAGAAATAAAGAGCAGAGACATGAATAAAAGTGAAACGTAAATGGTATAAATGTGACTGGTGATGAAAAGGAAAGCTTTGATCTGTTGCAATTGGAAGTCATTGTGGGGGCTGTTCTGGCTGTGCCCCTGTGTCCTGCAGGGGCTGAGGAGCAAAACACCAACTGATCTGTCCAAGAATCCCAGAATGTGCTGAGCTGGAAGGGTCCACCAGGACTGTCCAGTCCAACCCTCAGCCCTGCCCAGGCCCATCGCCAAGGGTCACACCCTGTGCCCCAGAGCATCATTCAAACCCTCCTGGAGCTCTGGCAGCCCTGGGGCTGTGCCCACTGCCCTCTGGGGGAAGAGCCTTTGGAGGAAATTTTGTACCTCTGTTCTCATCAACTCGGATGAACTTCCAACATCAATCCAAAACACAGGATATAACAACTGTCCTTGGAGCAGGTGCTGGTGGTACAGGAGAGTGTGGGGCAGCTCGGTTCCCCCACACTGTGCCAGAGCTGTTCCTGCCGCTCTGCCCAGTTCGGCACCTTGGACTCGGATGAGCAGCTCAGCTTCCACAGGGCACTGAAGTGGCACCAAGGTTTTGGATGGCACCACTGTAGTCCCCGAGAGGTGAACATGCCCCCTCGGATGCCCTCAAGAGCACCCTGGCTGCTGTGCTGCCCTGTCCCAGGAGCAGCTGAGGGCACTTGGGGTGTTCAGCTGGAGAAGGGGAGACTGAGGGGAGACCCCATTGCAGGTCCAACTCCCTCGGGA
>JAWWEU010000020.1:644762-655671 GCA_035583155.1 Acropternis orthonyx
AGAGCTCAGGGAGGGTTTGGATGATGCTCTGGGGCACAGGGTGTGACTCTTGGGGATGGGCCTGGGCAGGGCTGAGGTCTGGACTCGATGGTCCTTGTGGGTCCCTTCCAACTCGGCATCTTTCTGGATTCTGTGATTCCGTGCCCCACAGGACTGATGGTCACTGACCTACTGAGAGCAGCCGGCAGGGCTGGACCCGATACAGTCAGAGCTCTGAAACACAGAGAGCCTCTTACTCTTTGTTTGCTTAATAGGAGCAGACAGTGACTGGCAGAGGAAATCAGGGTAATCCTGCTGATATCTCTCTCTGGACGGTGTCACCTGCATGGCAATGAGCTGCAGACAGTCGCGGCTCTCCGGCCAGCCCCGGGATGGGGCCCGTCTGCTCAGTCTCTGGAGGCACAGACAGGTTTCCTGCCTTCCTCCTTATGCTAATTAAAGCCTGCACGCTCTGCTGACCAGACCCTGCTGGAATACAAATCCTGTCTACATCCCCTCCATCAATCCCTGCCTGCTCTCTTTCTCTCCGTTTTGCTCTATCCCCAGTCACAAGATGCTCCAGGCAAAAGGCAAGAGCATTGTAATAAAATGACATCTCCAAACAGGGAGCCTATTTTTCCCCCCCAAGGCCCCTGGCTATCTCCGTTTCATTATATGTCTCAGGAGGGGGCATCACTCCCTGACAACTAACATCTGGCCCAGGAGACCTCCTAATTTAAACCAACAAACTAATTATTGTCACCTACTCTTTCCTGTAGCTTTTATCTTTATTTATTTTTTCCTGGAAGAAATATGTCAGTGTATTTTTCATTTGAACTACGAATGCTCTGGGTTTTTTCCCCCTTAAGTATGCTTAACTTTCTTCTAAGGGGAGGAAATCCATATTTTATCACTCAGTTCCAATTACCTACTGTATTTCACTCTGTGATGTGGAATTATGAGTTGGAAGAATGTCTTGATTAAAGACCTTACAAGCATTTAGATATCAGAACTACCAATCTTCTGCCCACATGACAAGCTGGAAGGAACACTGAACTGACATTATGGGAGATGTTGTTTATTATGATTTCTTTTTAAAGTTATAACTATCAGTCTCTGTTAGAATATTGATATAAGGAATAAGGAGCTAGAGGCATTTATTTAAAAGTGACTTTTTTATTTTTATTTCTTTTTCTCCCAGCATGCTCTGGGAGATACCAGAGGCCAGTTCAGTGACTTTCCTTGTCAGGGAAGAGCCACAGGGGCTTTATTCTACTGGAACAAACACTACATTCATGACTTGGACATGAGAATTTTCCAAACCTCTTTGGCAACTTCTTTACTAAAAGTTGCCCTTAAGCTTTCCTACCTTTAAAATGAGGTTCATAGTGTTAAACCTGCTGGGTGCGGTGTTATTCAGTGTTTTTAAAACTGAACATTTCTAGAAAAACTGAGCATTTTTTATTACTGCTAGTGACAAATTCCATTGGAGCACATAATAAATATTCATCAAAATTTATCATAGTCATGTCTGAGAAGATGATTCTTTTCAGTTTTGGTGGGGAAAAGATCAGTGTAACCAGGATGAAACAGTAGGAAGTGAAATCGCAGCTCATTTCAAATTAATATAATTTTTTTCCTTGATATCCATGATGTCAGGATTTTATTTTTGATCCTGTATAGAGCTACAATCCCAAGCCAATCCGATTTCTAGAATGTCATGGAGACAACGGCAGCTTATGCTGTTTGGTTGTTGGGTACATGTTGTCTACCAAGAAGCTCTCCAAAATAATTTAGCAGCTTGAGAGACTTTTCCTCAGGAATCCTTCATCCAGCCCACAAAACACCAGATGGACACAGCTTTGGATTATCCCAAGAAAATACTTTAACCAAAATGAAAAAAACAGTTTTTCAAGGTAAGGAAAAATGAAACAAAAACTTCCTCAAGATAAACGAAGAACAGCAACAAATCAATAACAAAATTGCCTTTTAAAATAAGGCAAATCACCATAAAAATTAGTTTTGCAAGAAAGAGGAAAATAAAGCATTGATGTCATCTGACAAAGATGGGCTGAATAGGAAAAGCACAGGGAGAAGAGGAGAAAGCTAAACACTGGGTTTCTAAACTTGGAGCAAAAAGAAAAGTGAACCAATCCAATCCTTTTTGCTCCTGACTATTGTCACCTGAACACCTCCCGACAGACCCCACCGCCAGGGCTTTGCAAGAAGCGGTGCAGGGGGCGAGGAGGGGATGCCAGGCAGTCACCACCAGGGTTCATTAGTGCTCAGTCAGTTATTTATTATCACATGCCAAAGTTCCTGCCCTTTGATGTAGACCAGAGCTACTTCTATAAGCAAATGCTTAGAGGGAGACAGAACTAGTAAATACAAGCTCAGTGAAGGCTGATAAAACGTTACATACTTGTTGTATTTTACTGCACACACTAATTCCAGAACAAAAGTCGGGCTTCTTTCCCCTGTGTTTTATAACTGAGAATATGTTTTCAGTAGAAGAAGGTGATTTTTCTAAAGCTAATTTTTCATCTAGATATGTTGTTCTACATCAAAGTAAATAAATTAAAAATCACTTTTCTTTACCTCCATATTTTCACTTCAGGAACAACAATAAGAGATCCATGACTAAATTCTCTCTGTTTTAGAACCCCAGAGTTTACTGAAAGAGAGTGAGCTCCGTGATTGAGCTTTGCAGGAGAGCAATAAAGGGCTCGTTTCAGTTTAAACTGGATATAGAAGCCTTTAAAACTATTAATATTATTCTTCTTTATGAAGAGCAATTTTATCACCACATTTTTATTCTCGTATCAGGAGACAGTACCTCAGGTGATTTTACATTCCTCAGTTAGGTTGGTTTTGGTTCCCACGTGCCGACAGGACTGAATTACCTCCTGCAGCCTGGCCTTCAGTCACTGTTCCTGCATCCCTTTAGGACAACAGGCTGTGTAAGGAAGCCAGGACAGGGGGGAGGAATTTTTGGCAGAACACGCCATCAATCACTGGGGCCAGGCTGAGGGGGTGGTTTACAGCAAAATGAGTTTTGGATATGATGGGGGAGATAAAGAATGTTATTTTAGGCCCAGGAACTTCAGCTGGGGAGAATTCAACAGGAATCAGGCGTTGACCACATGGAAGCCAGATGACAGTAATTTAGCCAAGGCTTTCAGACTCCCTGTGACTTCTACTTAGTGCCACTGGCTGGAATCCTGGTTAATACCAGATAACACAAGGGTTGGCAATGTCTCTGGTTTTCACTATCTCCCCACCTTTTAGGCTCATTATAGAGAGTGGATTATAGCCTGGGAAGACCTAAAAGTTAATGTGGCCTTTTGTTACCTGTTGTGACCTGGTAGTGAGGAACTTCATGGCTCCAAACACTTTAGGGACCAAGCAAGCCTCTGCCCCAACCTGCACTTCAAGTACCTTCTTTTTCTACCACTAAATTACATAGTGACAAGGGCATAACACTCCTGATCATCCTTGCAACTTCATGGAGACCTTGGCTTCCGGGGCAAGCAGCTCTGTGCTCCTCCAGGGAACCATCCAGCACACTAGTGAACACTCAGAATTCCAGTTCTGCTGGGTCTGTTTTCTGCACACCCCAGGGACTCCTCAGGACCAGGGAAGCAAATTTCCCTCATGTACATTTGAAGTCTAAGTTGAACTGAAAGGCAGAGTGAAAAAAGACATAATGCAGTTGTTTACTTAATATGTTTGAGTGCAGGAAGTTACTTTATCACGTCCTAGACTGTGACATTGAATTCCCCTGAGTTCCCAGCACACGTTTGCCTTGCCTTTGGTCTGTGTGATTTGGATATAAGCTACTTGTCATTTGTAACACACCCAGTAATCTGGCACACACCAAAATGATCTTTGACAGACACTTTTTTCCCCACGGGATTTGCTTTTAGCTCCTAACAGCATGACCTTGATGCAGTTTCAACAAAGAAATTTGAAGTACTTAATGGCATAAGTTTAAACGGATCATTGCTATAATTATTGCTAAAGAACAATTAAGTATCCAATGCCACTTCTTTTAGAAGGAGAATTGTAACAGGGCTGTTTGAAACAGCTCTGAAGTACAGCTTATTTTTATGCATCTAAATAAAGGGACAGACTACAGGAATAATAATTAAGAGAATTTAAATCAGAAAATCTATCCAATCAGAGGATGTGCACTCAAAATTAAGAGATGACACTAAGGAAATTCAATGGGGTCTGGATTGAAGCTTATCTTAAAAGTGAGCAGATACTGGAGTTATGAGAATTTCTATGATGCAGAGAGAGAGGCAGAAATAACTGTTTAATATTCAAATAATCCCATTTCCCCTTTTCCTGTCCATTCCTGGGATCAGACTCTGCAAGGTGCATAGCAGCCACACTTTGGGATGACACATACTCCCCATTTTCAAACCTTATTAAATAGCTCTGAATAGAAAACACAGCAATTAATTATTGAGTGAACATGGTTATCAGGGTATATAGCCTTAAAACTTCATTAAGTGACACCTTTATTTTGCATATGTTTTAAAAGGAGGTGAGAAACACTAGCTGGCATTTGGGAGGAGTAGTGTTGCTTCCAGATTTACGTAGACTAGGCAAGAAAGAGACCACAGGGAAATGAAAAGAGGAGGTAACAGCAAGAAAAGGAGAGAAAAAATCCACAACATGGAAAGCTTAATCATTTTCTAGAGGTCCTCAATTCCCACACTTTGAGTTCATTGTTATGTGCTGTAGGAGTCTACACAACTCATATCACATACCATGTGATACTTCTTTTAGAACATAGTTGAGAACCATGGAGAGGAAGAGAAACAGCAAATTAAGATACTGATTATCAAGGTTCTAATGTTTCCCTATATGGCTATAAGAGGTTTTCAAAAACATATATTTATATTTCCATACTTGCATTTGGACACCACAATATACAATGTAAATCTGTTAGAGAGTGTTCAAAGAGGGGACGGGCCTGGAGGGTCCACACAAGGAGCAGCTGAGGCAATATGGTTGTTCCACTGGAGGAGACTGAGGTCAGACCTCATTGGGGTCTGCAGCTCCTCCCAAGGGCCAGGCACTGATCTCTGCTCTGGGGGGACCAGGGACACACCCAGGGAATGGGCTGGAGTTGTGTCAGGGCAGGCTCAGGTTGGATCTCAGGGAAAGGCTCTTCCCCCAGAGGGTGGTGGGCACTGATCAGGCTCCCCAGGGCACTGGGCACAGCCCCAAGGCTGCCAGAGCTCCAGGAGCATTTGGATGACGCTCTGGGGCACAGGGTGGGATTGTTGGGGATGGGCCTGGGCAGGGCTGATGTCTGGACTCGATGGTCCTGGTGGATCCCTTCCAGCTCAGGATATTCTGGGATTCTGTGAAATATTTAAGGACAACCACCACAGGACAGCATTCACTCAGTGAACACTCGGGTAACATCTCTGCTCTCAAGCACAGCACAAATCTCTGCAAGTGGGATCCTCTTCTGCTCTCCGTTTTGGGAACACAGCACCATGTCCCACTAAAAGGAGCAGACTGCTCTATGTTCAGCATCCCATGGTACCTTCAAACAATCTCCCCTCTCTCTCTCTAAGAAGCCTCTAAAAATAACCTCTTGAGATTGACATATGGGGAAATTATTTTGAACTGCAGCTGATGTGGAAAAATCAGAGTTTGAAATTGTGTCATTCAGGAGATTACCTCTCTTTAGGTATTGGGTTTCACTGGCATAAACGTGCCTGAAAGGGAAAGGCGGGAAGAGGATTGAAAAATAAGTTTAGTCCTATGGATCCAGAAAAGCCTGAAAAAGTGATTTGTTTAAATTTTCCTGTTTTGAAGGTTTCATCTTAAGGAATTTCTATACTTCTTTTGATTCCTGCCTCCCTGGTCACAATCACAAATGATAATTTAAAGTGGACAGGCAGGAGACTGTACATATAATCATCTGAAAATCCCTGGTAGGTACACCTGAACTCCAATAAGCTGTCCTGGTCTGCCTCTGCTTTTCTTTCCTTCTCCCTCCCCATCTTTTTCTCCCTCCTTGAAATTCTGTGAGTTGTAATCTAAGGTATTGATTTCAGCTCTGGCTAAGAATAGTGAGACACACCTTCTTTTCCTTTGGTACACTCAGAGAATCAATGGAATAGGGGCTATTTCCCACCCTCTCTCCTCCATATCAAATCACAGCACTACTTATTTTTGGACTTGGCACCTGCCCCTTTCACTACAGATCATTCAGCACAACAGATTTCCTAAACATTCTGGAGCTGTTATTGTCATCTTGTGTCCAGCCCCCTCCCACCTTTGCTGAATTTCTTTGCTGTTTACTGCCATTGCTCACCTGCCCTCAAATCTCCATCATGTGTGGAACCATTTCCAAAGTGCCATGAACTCTCTGATGTTGGACTACCAGGATACTGTACAGGCCTTCATGCCATCAAGTTCTGCCCCAAAATCTTAGCCAAAAAAAGGCCAAGTTACAGTTTCAAGGCCATCCCTACATAATTCTTGGATTTTGGAAAATTGTCCTCTGTGTGGGGTTTTCAGGAATGTGTAGATACATTTGTAATAAAACCCCAACAAAACAGGTGGTACAAAATTCCTCAAATTCCCTACTGTCCTAAAATGGCCCAGGAGAAGAAAATAACCAAAAAGAGATCTCTCAAGGCAGTAACACGGCCAACTGAATGGTAACCTGTCAGGTGTGTAATTAACCCTATCTGCTTGAAAATCACTCTCAAGAACACTAAAACTGAATTGATGGCAGAATCAGGATCACACCTGAATCTCCACTTTCTCTGATGAAGAATGAAAAATACAGAACCAACTAGTTAAACGTTAAAATGAAAGAAAGCCTGTGAGTCCTGTAAATCAACGTGGGTTCACCCAAAACCCACAGGCTTATCCATGCCCATATGCTTCTGGAGATAAACTTCCTGCAAAGCACAATGCCCACGTTTTTATGTCACTGAGTTAAGGCTGCAAATAGGAAGCCAAATGCTGAGTTTCTTCCTTGCTCTTTGCGGCAGCAAATTGCAATTTGCGAAAGGTTTTTGATAACGTTTGGTGTTAATTGGACTTAAAAATGTTAATCGCCCAAATCACTGTGATCTTAAAGACACATGTAAATTATCTCAGCGTGTTAGAGAGCAAAACCTCAGATTGCCCTAAACTTCTCAGGATATGGGTTTTTTTCAATGTACAGCTAAAAGATATCAGGGTGATTTACTGTTCTTGGTCTTCCTTGTGTGAAAATTAACAAAGCAAGCATATGCTATATTTAACATATGGAGATAACAGTTTAATATTCTGAAACCAAAAAAATACATATTGTCTAACTAGAAATATAGCAAATTAATTATTTCAGCCCCAGAGAATGTTCTCCTTCCTTCATTCATCCACAAAAGGGTGGACACTTAGAATAGAAGCTGCCCTCCTTCAGGGTGCACAAGTTCTGTATAGAATCACAGGCTCATTAGGTTGAGAAAGACTTTTAAGATCACTGAGTCCAACTGTTCCCCCAGCGCTTCCAATCCCACTAAACCATGTTCCCAGGTGCCACATCCACACATCTTTTAAATCCCTCCAGGGATGGGACTCCCCCACTGCCCTGGACAGCTGTGCCAGGCCTGGACAAGCCTTTCCATGAAGAAATTTCCCCAATATCCCTCCTGCCCCTCCCCTGGCCCAGCCTGAGGCCGTTCCCTCCCCTCCTGTCCCTGTTCCCTGGGAGCAGAGCCCGACCCTCACATCTCAAAGCTCCTTTCAGGGAGTTGTAGGGAGCAAAAAGGTCCCCCCTGAGCCTCCTTTTCACATCTGCAAAAGCTTCTAGAAAATGGATTGTCAGTGCAGTTTCAGCTGTGCTTGGACATTTCACTGCTTGAGACAAAGTGTTGCTTTTCCGTGTTGAATTCCTGGGATATTTTGCTTGGAAAATAATTGCAAGTGTATTACCCAGCAGCTTTCTGCAAAACACAGCAAAAGAACATCTCTGGGTGATGGATTTGTTTTCTGTGTGTTTCCCTGGGATTTTTTCACCAGAATTTAGTGTGAACTGGCTATTTATAAATCCCAGCGTCATTCCACATGTGTGTGTGTGGAGTGATGGAGACATTATTGAGTCATTTACTGGAGGGGAATGATTCTATTTTTAATTCTGTGTCACTTTCTAGGTGAATGAATGGCAAGTTCCTAGTCCTGTGGGAATTGGGGTGTCAGAAACAGGGGGGAAACCTGAGACTGGCTCCTCATGTTTAACCTGCTGAGTTAAATCTGCCTGGAGCCTTTAAACGTGCCTGTCCTTGGGTGCCATCCATGGAGAGGCACCTGGGACAAGGCATGGAGGGACAGGACAAGGGGAATGGCTATCCCAGAGGGCAGGGATAGATGGGATATTGGGAAGGAAGGAATCTTTCCCTGTGAGGGTGGGCAGGCCCTGGCACAGGTTGGGCAGAGAAGCTGTGGCTGCCCCATCCCTGGGAGTGTCCAAGGGCAGGCTGGAGCAACCTGGGCTGGTGGGAGGTGTCCCTGCCCATGGCAGGGAGTGGAACAAGATGGTCTTTAAAATCCCTTCCAACCCAATCCATCCTGTTTCTGTGATTTCATCCTTTGTAGGATTCAATATAAAGACTCTGCCTTGTTAAACAGACTAAACATGAATTAATTTGGCATTACTTCTTTTTTTTAATATATATTTTATTGGTTGCAAAGTGCTGGTTCTTGATTACCCATTTATTAGGAGATAATTCTTCAAGGAATTAGAAAATCTCCAGGCTGATTGTGCTGTTAATGCTGTTCTTTGCAGGACACAGAGCATCTGAAGGGACTGTAGGTCCATTTGCCATGGACATGAAACATCTAATAGAGTTCCTTAAGAAGAAGATAATCTTAAAGGTCTCCTGTGGGACAAAAGGGGACAGAAATGGAAGTTCCCAAAGGACATTCTGCCCTCAGGGTCTGAGAGCTCCAGGTGCAGCAGTTGCAGGGTGGGACATGGGCCTTGTTGGGAGGATGGAGATCCACCAAGCCCTTTTGGTTATCTCATGTTGGCACCAAGAGAACAGAGTTGGGGCCTTTCTCTGGGGTTCAGTGCAAGGACAAAGCCTCTCCCTGAGCCTGTGGGGCCAGTGCAGGCCATGGGGATGGTCGTGCTGTCACCTCTTGTCACCTGTGCAGTTGTTCCCCCGCATTTCTGGGTGCTTGGAGGAACAGAATGTCCTTTCCAGCCCTCTGGGAACAATCCCACCTCCCTGGGGCTGTGCTTTACACGATTCCAGGTGCAGCCATGGGCAGAAATGTTTATAAATGCCTTGTAAAACCAGATTTTTTAAAAATGGATGATGACAGTCCAGGCTTTGTTTAGAAGTCTTGTATTTTCTTGCATAGGTTTTGAACTCAGTTTGTATTGATCTCTCTGGAATTGGCCTGTGGATGTGGGCACTGGCACTGTGACTCCCTCAGGTTGTTCCAATATATGAATCTCCTGCTGGTTTGTGCAGATATTCCAGAAATTTAAGAAAGCTGACAGGAATCACTTAAGTAAAGCACGGAAGGACAGCAGTGGAACTGTGTGACCCGAGGCAGGGTGCTGGAAAATGGACTTTTAATTACCTCATGGTGTTTACAATTTTAACATAATTCTTCTGAAACAGGGGATCACCCAGGACTGGCAGGTTGAACCCAAGAGCAGAACTTGATGTTCTGATTTCACCAAGAGGTTGAGAACCCAAAAAGCTGAGCAGGGAAGACACACAGGCAGTGTCTGTTTATTGCCTTGGGAATGCACCTTTAAAAATGTCTATTTTCTTGGTTTAGAACTGCTTCGTTCAGTTCTTATTTGCTTTGCCAGCTTGTGGCCTGTTGCAAAACCTGGAGCAGACCTTGTGGACTTGGCTGGGCAGAGGTGAGATGGTGGGAGGATGGGGGGGATGATGCTCCTCTCAGAGATCAGCTCTGAATTCACTCATGAAATTGTGTTTAAAAGCATTCTGAGAGGTCAAATAGGATTTTTATGCTCTGTGTTTGTGCACCAGCTAAAGAAAAGGGGCTCGTTGTTGGCTGTGGGCTCCTCTCCTGCAGCCATCCAAGGAGGAACACCAAGGGAAGGTGTCTCCCCTCTGTTGTGGCCCTTGCTGTGTCACCTGGGCTTGGGACAAGCACATGCCCCACACTGGGTGGGCTAAAAGTGCCCCTCAGAGGTGACACAGTGCAGCTGATCCGGGCAGGAGGCTCCTGGTGCTGCTGGAAGAGGGAACTGAGCAGGGTCAGTCAAAATTAGGGAACACAGATGGGAGGAAAGGTGGTGAGCCTGGAAGAGATCCCAGGAACGATGGGTGTTGTAATAACTGTGCAAAGCGCTAATGCAGAGCGGGCTGCAAAACAGGGGAGGGTGGGATTATTAGGCCTGCTTGGCATTGGGGTTTGGAATGATTTCCTGGTGTCCTGGAGACTTGGCTTTAAGGTAAATAACTTGCTGAGGACAAGCAGGGAGAGAAGAACCCAGGTATGGCAAATAGTCCTGCAAATTCCCTTTTATTCTGAGATAAAAAGAAGATCTTAAAAGGTTTTATTAACTTGTAAAGTGTGATTTAAGGGAATTTTTAAACAGCACGTGAAAGGCCAATAATGAACAAATGTTTTCAAGTGGCAGAAATCTGTCCCTGCCATATGTTTCACTGACTCATCCCTTCTGCAGGAGGAGATCTTACAAATGTTTTAACTATTCCAACCGCTAATCCTTTTTATTTAGGAGTGGCATCACTAAACTCAGCACTGTGTGTAGGATTCAGACCTGAGCCCCCTAAAGTTGACACGTGTTTTGCTCTGGGCAGAGGTTGGCACAGAATTCTGCCCTGTGGGGAGCAGGGACAGAGCCAGGGAATGGCTGGAGCTGTGTCAGGGCAGGCTCAGGTTGGATCTGAGGCAAAGG
>JAWWEU010000020.1:674781-709112 GCA_035583155.1 Acropternis orthonyx
TAATTTTTCTGTATTGCATTCTCCCCTTCCCCAAAACCCCCACAGTGCCTTAAGGGTCCCAGCAAACCCCTACCCCAGTGGTCCGTGTAAAACCCTTGTTCATTGGTCCCTGTACCCCTCCCCTTTAACCCCATTGGTCATATGGAAATGACCCTTAGCTATATAGTTGTGTTCCCCCCTGCAATAAATCTCTTTCTCGCCCCTCTCCTTGTGGTCTGTGTGGCCTTCCTTGGGTTCACGGGGGCCACGAGTTTGGGAGGGGGCTGGGGGAGAGCAGCCCCCAGGAAATCAAGTAAGTGCCCACTCCTGGGGGATTTCCAACCACCTGCCACTACATCTTTTAAGGCACATCTGAGTATAAGGTTTTAATGATATTTTTCAATGGTATTTAGAGGTATTTTTTTTAAATGGTTGTTTCCAAGGATAAAAAAATTCTGCTCATTGTCACTGATTAGCATCATACAAGTATGAACCTTAATAACCACACTTAATTCCCCATGATATAGGAAAAACTGTGTTTTTTATTAATTTTTCAGTACCCCAGATACTGGACCTTGAGGTGGTCAAAGTGCAAGAGGAGAGATAACAGAAGTTTTGCTAAAAAAAGAAACCAAAATATCCATAATCATGTAAGAAAAATCCTAATAGTCTTTTCCAAGATTTTATAGAGCTTGTGCGTACCCTGGTGCACATGGAATTGGGTTTGTTCAGCCAGGAGAGGAGAAGCTTTGGGGTGACCCAATTGTGGCCTTGCAGTGCCTGAAGGGAACCTGCAAGAAATCTGGAGAGAGACCATTGACAAGGGGCTGGAGGGACAGGACAAGGGGAATGGCTTCCCACTGCCAGAGGGTGGGTTTAGATGGGATATTGGGAAGGAATTCTTGGCTGTGAGGGTGGGCAGGCCTTGGCACAGGTTGGGCAGAGAAGCTGTGGCTGCCCCATCCCAGGGAGTGTCCAAGGCCAGGTTGGATGGGGATTGGAGCATCCTGGGCTAGTGGAAGGGAGTGGAAAGAGATGAGCTTTAAGGTTCCTCCCAACTCAAGACATTCTGACATCGTATATATCTCTCAAAAGTTTTAAAGGTTCTAGAGATAAGTAAGCATCAAAACATGATTTCAGAGTATTTTTAAATAGTCATTCAATGTTTCTTAGGTGCATTGTACAGAGTAAGGTTTTGGCCTGTGTTTGCTTGACCATCCTAAAGCAAAGGTTGCTTCTTTCTGGAAGGAGCTGTGGGGGAAAAGCATGTTAAGGATCATGTCCATCTGTAGAACTGGCACCATGTACTGCAGCTCTCTGTGTGCTGTCAGCTCGCTATGACAACTGAGAGCTCGGATGAGGATGAACTGTGACATTGTCAGACAAGAAGGACTTGAGTTTGCACAGACTTCTGCCACTATCTGAGACTGATAAGATTAAAAGTGTTGTGATTCTGTTTGGATGGGAGCTGCTGTTCAAGTGCACTGCTCTGTCTCCAGGGCAGGGCTGTGAGCTTCCAGGCACCGTGGGGAAGGAGAGCAGGATGTGCTGTCATACAGAGACACTGCTTTTGTAAAACTGAGCTCAGAGGCACTGAAGAGCTGTGGATATTATCATTGCAATAATTTTTAATGTCTCTCTAGAATTGCATGCTGTTCAGTGAAATTTCAAAGTAGCCAGGTGAACGGGATAACCAGATATAGAAAAGCATGGATAAGAGAAAACATATGTAGATTAGGATGTTTATTATCTTAAGAGAACACAGCATGAGAACATCTGAGAATAATGAGAAAGGAAAGGTCCTGTTTGTGTACAGAGCAGAGACTCTCCAGTTTGTGCCATCCTCAGCCAAGAGAGCCAAATTCCACGGGGCCATCAGGATGTGTCTGTCCTGTTCCTGGCCATCCTGCAGGACCAGCTGGCTGCCTTCATGTTGGGCAGCCCATTAATCCCCAGACTCCATACCCAGGTGTTGACAAAGCACATACATCATCATGGCATTCCCCATCCCACTGACAGCACTGCAGGGAGAGGAGAGGAGAGCAGAGCAGAGCAGAGCAGAGCAGAGCACTGCCCCTGCCTGAGCTCGGCTGCTGCACCCACGAACAGCTGCACGTGTCTGTTCTCAAAGAATCCGACCCAAAACCTTGTAAAGTGATTAGAAGAGCTCCAGAGAAGTCAAGAAGGCTTTTAATCAATTCATGTTTATACCTGCTGCAAAACATAGAGGAAGCTTCGTGGGACTGGTAGGATTGGGCTGATTCCTGTTGCTGAAACATTTCACATTCCTTTAACTACATGGTAGGATCTTTCCCTGATTTATCTTTTTCAAAATGGAAAGAAATCCAGGACTGGAGGGGATTTCCTGAATAGCCAAGTGTAACCTCCTGCCACCCACGGGGACAATAACATAGAAACCTTTTAATTCCCATTTTGTTCTTCAGGATAGGGACTGGCCCTTCTTCCCAGAAACACTCTGCAACTCAAAAATACACACAAATGCCGAAAAAAACAGAGCTGATTAAAAAAAAAAGAGGGAGATAAGCAATACAGATGGCCCAGACTGCCCACTCCAAACACATTATGACCTATGCCACTTGCTTATCTTCAAATCTCTTATCCCTGTCTTAGTGGTTAATGGCCTGGAATAAAAAATTCTCCATTCAGGCCCAAAGACAACAAACAATCCTGCAGAGAAAATTAGTAGTCGTGTCTACAGCTGCTCCTCTGGAGTTGCCTATGTCAGGTCTGTAGGTTTTCCAGGTTTTTCACAGTGAACCCACATGCAGTGCCTGGTCAAATCCCTCACGGTGGGAGCAGCTCCGAGTGGAGCAGGACCAAGGAGGCAGTGCTGTTTGGCAGCTTTGGCTACTGACCTGAGAAAAGCACCCAGTCTAATAATACACAGGACTGTTTGAAGCTTCCTTTGGCACTTAGTGAATGATAATTAGATCAGAAGCATTACTGCAGACCTAAGCCACTAAAGCAGGGCATTTGTAACAGGCTGGGTAAATGCCACCTCTCTCCAGAAGCCTGTGCAAAGAAAGGATAAAAAACTATGCCTGCTCTCAGTATTCGAAATGGTGCTGCTGCTCAGGTGGCTGTAGCTGAGATAGATGGTTTTGTTCCTACATGTCTGAGGTTCTCCTCCTCCTAATGATTTATGAGGGAAGGGTTTATGTTGGCATGAAACTACTCACTATGACAGGGGGTGTTCTAGATGTGACAGCCCCAACTCAGGACCATTCCAGTGTAATTTCTCTATATAACTTATAGAAATCTTTTCCTCCTGGTTATTTATTTATTTATCAGCTCCCAGTACTACATCAGTGCCTAAGAAACCCAGACCTTCACCGAATCTATACAGGTAGATTTTTTGCTTGATGAATGATCTGCAGTTTTTAGGAAAGCATGTGCATTTTTAAAGAATTGAGAAATGGGCTCTGGCAAACTGCAGTAAAAGCCACAGTTGCCTCTGTTGATTTTTCACTATTTAGTGTGTATTCAAAATACAACCCCAGTCCATGCTCTACAGATGTGATATATGATTACACAGCTGTGACTAAGAAATGAAGTATGAAATAAAAATCCCTCAACAATGCACTGGGAATACAGTGTAAGCTACCCCATGCTCTGGGAGCTGCTGTTGTGGCACTGGGAAATAAGGCAGGAGCCAGGACGTTGCAGTAAGGATCCAAACACCAACTATATTAAGAGCCTTTAGAAAATGCCCTCTTTATTGTGCATTATGTGTTGTAAGATGAGGCTGAACCAGTGAGTCCTTTGTGATTTCCGTGCAGCCCAGGAAGGTGGGTGCTGAGTGTCTACTCTGATCCCTGTAAAGGGCCAAGAGATGGTGGTTCTGTGCCAGCAGAGCTCCCAGGCCAAGCCCAGCCCCTCTGGCTTGTACCTGTGTTTTTGCCCATTTGCAGCAGTAATCAAATTGGTGGCAATGCTTTACATATTTCTAGAGTAACACCAAAATAGCAGTGCAATAAGAAATTAATTGCACTGTAACTACTGCTAGTTTTCCCACTTCAGCTGCCAGAAAAGGGGACAAAAAATCCCAGCCACTCGTCGCCCAGTCCCCGTATTCCCAAAGACTGAAAAGAATGCAGCATAGCAGAGCCTGCTCTTTAGGTAGCAAAATAACAGCCTGAAGAGCCAGTATCCAAGCTGTTTCTTCCAGGCATAGGAAAGAAAATACTGACCTTCTAAAATTTTTATCAGATTTTCACAGAAACCCAGATGAGACAGTAATCAGATGAGACAATCGAGGCTGCCTATGCAGCTTTTGACTTAGTTGACAAGTTCCCTAAAAGTTGCCCTTCTGAGACTTCACAGACCTTCTCCCGCACTGTCAGCGAAATGCTGTCCAGACCTTGTGACTCTACTAAGTCACCTGCCTTTGCATCGTCTCTGTGCTTCTTTTAACAGGAGCAATGCAGGAGCAATGTCTACCTTCAGCTTTGGTTTATGCGTTTATTTCTACCAAGAAAATTTCTATTTGCTTCTCTATGCATTAACACCTGTGGAACTGGTGGAATACTTGCATATCTGTGAAAGAAGCTGATCTTCCTGCCTCTGCCCTCCCACAGATCTCAAATGTCAAAGCCTTATCCTTTCCCCCCCCTCTCTGCACCCAGCAGCTCCCAGCAAGGCCAGACCTGGCCCAGCAGCCCTGTGATGCCAACAGCCCCACTGGCAGCCTGGGTGGGTCAAGCACAAGGGACGTGACAAGCTGGGCCCAAGGTCAGTCAGGGAGCTCCAGGTGATACCCAGGGCCAGGGGTGCCCCTGGTCAGAGGCTGTGGGGCAGGGAAGGACTTGCAGAGCCCCAACCAGCTACAATGAGGAGTGTTCTCCTTGCCAACAAAAGAAGAAAATGCTAAAAGTAAGCATTTCCTAATAAGTATAGCCTTAAATTTTTATTCTAATTGTCCTATCAGCATTTTTAATGGATGTAATTCTAAAGTATGAACAAGTATAAAAATTATTACAAATGTTGCTGTACAGACGAGACATTCTTTTTGCCTAAGTGGGGCTGGAAGGGGATAAGCAAATCCACAGTGCTGCTGCACAGTCTTTATGTGCTGGTGGAAACAGCTGGAAGTTCAGCTGTGATTAAAAACACCCAACTTCACAAACAGCTGCTTTTGTCAGTGATAAGTGTGTATGATAGTTTACTAAAAAAAACCAGCACCAGCAGACAGTACTGCAGAGGGTCCTGAAAAGGGATGAACGCAGGGCCCAAATCAGTGCGGATATTAAATCAGATTTCATAATAATCAGTTGTGTGTTGAACCCCACCATAATCCCACACATGTTCCTGCTGGAAGAGCACCATTTATTGTGTATTTCCTGCGGGAGCTCTCACTGGGAACACACTGCCATGAGTCAGAAAGGATCAGGGATGTACAGTGCCATTATTACTGTCATTATCCTTTTAATGAGAACTTCTCAGGATGCTTTTAATAACTAAAGCAATCGACTCATCTCACATATCCTCACAGATCCCAGGATTGCTCCAGGAACCATATGTGGCCTGTGTGAAACAGACCCAGCACAGAGGCAGGGAAGTCTTGGAGTGAGTCCTGCCATCCCATCCCCACCCAGCACTGCCCCTCGTGCTTCCCCCAAATCACAGAGGACAGAAACCCTACCAGGTACCTCAACAGGCCACTGTAGACTTGAACACATTCCAACAATTTTGTCTGTGGGCTGACAGGAGAAAAAAACCCCAAAATGTTAAAGCTTTTGTCTCTTGTTATAATGACACTCTCTGAGCTCTCGTGCAGTGCAGCAAATGGCCACGTTTCTCAGCTTTCTTCATAAAAAGACCTATTAATTCAAAATCAAAGTAGACAATGCTAATTCTGTGCTGCCATATGAAGGGACTTGGGCTGAACTTTTCCTTTACAAAGAAACCTCTGGTCTCTTTTTATTCTTGTGCCTCAGTAGTTCCAAGTCCTCTTGGCTATTCTCTTTCAATATCTGTAAAAGGTTTATATCTTCTTTCTCTGAACTCTACCTGAATTTCTCATCCCCTCTCCTCTCTCTCAGGGAAGCACACATTGTGCAGTGGCACCATGTGGAATACATTTCTAATTTTGTCTTCAGATGAACACTGCTAAGCTGATGAGAACATCTTAGATACTGGCAGCTTCCACTGACGTCAACTGGAATTGCAAGTTTGCAGTCAATTTAGTCCACTGCAACTAAAAGCACCCCTGGGCCACTGATCTTTAATCTTCTTCCTCCCTTACCATTTTCCTTCTCAAATTGCACATTGAACCCTGCATTTAGGGCACACTAACTCCATATGCTAATGGACTCACATTGCACATGTCCATCAGCAAATTTGGTTTTTTAAACACTTGTCCATTAATAATGGTGGCATTATAACAACAAATTATAAATATTGGTAAAAGACCAGTCATTGTTATTTAATTATTTTAATATCAATCAGAATTAGCCTTCCAAATTCTGATGAGTTATGGAATAATAGCCATTAGTTACTCCATTAGGAAGCTATTACTGCGTGCTGTTGTTGCATTCTAATTCCCTAAAAGCTCTACTACAGTGCCTGCATGCATGCAGATAGAGCAGGGGGTGTGAGAGAGCATCAGGAGTCTAAGGAATACTAAATTACCATCCAGTGATGGGCACCTGTGCTTATGGACAGTAGCTTGCAATGTGAAACATCAAAAATTGAAATTCCACTTTCTGTGGCATCAGGATGTACATGACTGAAAAGTTCCAAATGAAACAATCCATTAAAAAGAAAGAAAGATCAAGTATTTTGTGCAGAACACTTGACCTTTTAATTCTCTGAGAAAATTGTGCAATATACAGTATATGGGCTGCATAAGAAGCACAAGGACATTCACAATCCAGAAACTACACAGCAAATATGATGCCACTGAGATGAGAAGGAAAATGGTAATTCACTAGAAGGTTTCAATAGAAACAGAAAGAAATATATTTTTAATGAAACTTCACAAAACAGCTCAGCATTAAGACCCAAACCTGCCATTCAGTGGAAGGATAAAGAAATATAAGCCAGAGAACTAATTCCAACTATGCAGGGGTTCTGGGAAGAGGGCTCTGAGACGAGGAACGAGTGTCAGCCCCGGAAAAGGAACACCAAGGTAGGAACGGGAGCTGAGGCTTAAGATTCCTCACTACGTCCATTTCAGCTAGAAAAGGTTTTTACGCTTCATTTCAGTCATTATTTAAACATTGTTATTTCTGCAAACATGCCACACTGAGATAAGGTTTCGTGCTGCACCACATCAAAATGCAGATTGGTGCACAACGTCGGGAAGGGCCTTTATTGAGGTAACTGTTTATTAAGCCGTGGAGGAATTGAAATTGCAAATTCTTAAAGAAAGGGAGGCAGAGGGAGAGATATGTTACGTTGCCTTTAATCATGGGATTTGCACAACATCAGTACAGTTATGATCTAAATAAAGTTTCTAGAGTCATCAGGATATTATACTGTAGCTGCTTCATTTAATCTAATGGTTTCCATTTAGGTAATTTTCATGCATCTTAATGTATTTAATGATCACCTTCCCTTGACTGATTTACAGTCTCTGAAACTATATTGTACTTTATCTGCAAGATTTGGGATTCCAGACAATGATATGCAGAGAAAGACCTGGAAAGTTTAGAGAAGATGCTGTTTTGCATTTTAAATTCCCATTAATCATGCTATTTTACTAAAGTAGAAGAGCCTGAATATAATTTCAACCTGTAGAAAAACAATACTCAAGAGACTTCTGTAGGATGAACTTGACCTAGATTTTGGATTACTTCAGTCTAACAGAAACTGATCAAATTCCAGAGACTGACAGCACATGAAAATGAGAAGGAATTGCAATTCTATACTCAATATTTGGCAAATCTGCACCCTTGCTTAGCTCCACAACAGGCTAAAGAGAAGCCTGAATTGCTTTTGGGGTACCTAGAGAGGGGAGCACTTTCCAGGTGTGCCAAGAATCAGCACATGGGTTATCAGGGCATTGTCAGCCACTGCCTCTGAGCTGCTGCTGCTCAGCACAAACACAAATTCCCTACCACAAATGGAAATACCTCGGAGGCTCAACAAGGAGAAGGAGTTTCCTCAGCAGAGATCCCCTTCCCGCTGCTGGTGCTGTGTGGCTGTGGCTCGGCCTGGCCTGGCAGAACAGCCCCCCCAGCACGGAGCACCCCCAGCTCCCCAGAGCTGCCTGGCCACAGAACACACACAACGTGAGGATGGCTCCAGACATTTCAAGAGTCATTGGAATGCAGAGCTGCTCTGGCTGCATGTGCAAATGAGGTGATTATGGATGCAAATGACTAATTACGTTCGACTGCTTGTGCAGTTACCAGCTTCTTGTTGGGCAGTGGAAATGGTGGTGTGTGCAAATGAGCCCCACAGCTGGAGGCAGCGCTTGCACAGCATCATGCACTGGAAGCTGGGTGAGGATTCCAAGGGGGGTGGAGTTATGGTTTCATTTCTCTATATTAAAATACAAACCTGGCTTTGGATATGATGCAATTTCACAGGTACTGGAAAAATGTCCAAGCAGTGCACTAACCTGAAGGATACAAGCAAGTAGTTGATACATATTTCTTATGTACACTTTAGGAAAGGACAAAAAATAGCTAAAGTTATGAACGGGGAAAAGGGAGAAAACAATACCAAATTTTAATATCTGGATAGATTTCGCTAGTAGCAATAATGAGATTGTGAAATCCCCACTATAAAATACATGATAATTAGAAAGCTCAAATGCCTCGGAGAAGTTTGACAGTCCAAATAACGCCACTAGTCCATAGCCCACTGTGGGCCTGCAGATCTGAACAGCACACAGCTTGGCACTGAGGGCACGGAGCTTCAGCCACGCTCAGGCAGGTGACTGAGAGCCCCAGGCGTGACAGAGCAGCAGTTGTCTGTCCTCTGTGTAACAGGTGCATGGCAAAAGTTTTGCTGGGTTTTTTTGGGGTTGCTGCTTTTCAGTGGGGGGTGAAGTTTAAATTAAATGCAGCGTGTGCTTTTAGATTTGTTAAAAGAACACAGGATTTAGCAGGAACTGCAACTGTTGTTAAGCTTTGTGTTCAAAGAGAAAGTCCTTCTAGATGATCTCTTGCTCAGATATGGCAGTAATTGCTGCAAATTTCTCTCCCTTTTCTTAACCCTTTGGGATTTATAGTTCTCATATGCTAAACTTTGGTTATTTTAAGTCCAGCTCATCATTTAGCATGCGTGTGCCACAAATATTTACAGCATTCTAACTATAAAACCAAAACATCATCAAGGCACGTACAAAGTTCATGGTGAGGTTTTGATTACAATTGGAAATATGCAATCTGGACTGTTCCTGGATTATCAGTCATAAAATAGCTCCCTTGTTGAAACAACAAAAATGTGTCTATTTTCTTCTAGTTCCAGATGACATCCAGTCTCTGACAGCAACAGTAGCTACGACACATTAGTGTTTTGATCTAATGGGCTTCAGATCTAATGCGGTTCGTTCCAATGAATGAAAAGCAAAGGTGTTTTATGTTTTTTCCTTAATCCAAAGCTGCACCAGTGCAGGTTCGGGATGGACATTAGGAGGAATTTCTGCATTGAAAGGGTGCTCAGGTATTGGAAGGGGCTGCCCAGGGAAGTTTTGAGTCCCCACCCCTGGAGGTGTCCAAGGAACAGCTGGCCATGGTGCTCTGGGATGGGTGACAAGGTGGGCATAGGGCTGGGAGGGATTTTCCAGCCTAAAAATTTCTGCAATTGTATGATCAGCATATGGGTGACACTAAAAGTCATATTCTCCTACTATCACCTCTAGCAGCCTCCCAACAGGAAAATCAATTAAAATATAAGACAGAGCACACCCTTAGATGTCCAAACTGACATTGAAGGAGAGCAGGAGAGTGCAGAGACCTGAGGAGAAAGAGCCTTCCCAGAGCCCACCACAGCCCAAGAGCAGCAGCAGCAGTGCCACTGTCCATCTGTACCACAACGCCCTGGCAACGCAGCAATGTTTTGCAGCCAAAAGCCTTGAACCTTGATAGTTATCTTACAGCTCCTTTAAATTTAGAATCTTGTTTCTTGACGAGAGTGCTCTGTCAGACATACATATTTCAAGGCAGGCTTGCACGCTGGGACTCGTCTCCGTTCTAATGTCTGCTTTATATTCTGCCTCACACGCAGCCCCACCATCAAATATAATCCCTCTCCCTTGAAGATAAGGGGCACTGCGTGAAATGGCCAAGGGCTGGCAGCATGGCTATGTTCATTACAGCTGCATTCCAGCCATCAGAGCACGGCTGCTCCGAGCTCACAGAGCTCTGGGAAGCACACAGAAAATGCAGGATGTGCCTCGGGACTGGGTACCAGCAGCTCCCTCCTCTCAGACATCATCTCCAATGAAATCCAGCACCAGCACATCCTGCAAGGGTCTTGTATTATTCCTCTCCTGCAAGGAAATTTTTATTCATGTATTCATTCTAAAACCTTTATCAGCACAAACAAAACGGACTTGATTTATTTTTATCTTCATTATAATATGACACAACAATGATAAAATAATGCTGGGTGATAAGTTTTTTGGTAAGTGTACCTAATGGTAAATTAGATACAAAATCAGATACAACTTCTTGGGTGAAAGCAATTTTAATTCTTCAGTTAATAATTTAGCTCGCTATCACTCACAGAACTGGTTAGATTGAAAAAATTTGGTTTGTCACCAGAACAGGTTTACTCCAAGTTTATGAATTCCTAATAAGGCTGCTTTTCATAATGATTAATGATAATTGCCTTTTTGAAGTTAATCATTTACCTGAGTATTTCCTATCTATTAGATACTGAGAGTAAGAACACTTCTTCCAGGGAAGGTCCCCTAACTGGCTCTTAACTGGCTGAAGCAAAGACACAGCAATTGGTCTTGAAAATACTAAAATAATTTTAAAACACACTCACAAGTGTTAAAAATGAAAGGACAAGATTCCATCATAGGCTGCATCCTACCAAATAGTAACAATTAGAGAAGGAAAGAGGAGAGCAGCTGAGAGCACTTGGTTTGTTCAGCTGGAGAGGAAGGGACTGAGATCAGACCTCATTGCGACCTGCAACTCCTCCCGAGGGGCCGCTCCGATCTCTGCTCTGTGTGAGCAGGGACAGACCCAGGGAATGGGCTGGAGTTGTGTCAGGGTAGGCTCAGGTTGGATCTCAGGGAAAGGCTCTTCCCCCAGAGGGTGGTGGGCACTGACCAGGCTCCCCAGGGCAGTGGGCACAGCCCCGAGGCTGCCAGAGCTCAGGGAGGGTTTGGATGACCCCCTGGGGCACAGGGTGGCATTGTTGGGGTGTCTGTGCAGGGGCAGGACTTAGACTTCTACGATCGTTGTTGGGTGCCTTTCAATTCAGGAGATTCTGCGATCCTATGGCTTTCCAATAGAAAACCCAGGATAGTTCCCTTTTATAAGTCTGTAGGAAGATGGAGGAATCTGCAATTTATCTCCTTAGGAAAGGAATCCCTGTGTGCAGCTCTCCCATGCTTTCATCTCATTCCTGCACCTCTTCTGTCAAGCTACAGCCTAAACTAACCTAAGAACTGCAGAAACAGGGGAAAGACTCCATGCTTGAAAGCTGTTCTTTCGTTCCCACCCTCACTTCTACTCAGAGACAGTGGCAGCAAAACTACTCTCAATGAGGAACTAGAACAATGACAGAAAAAAAAAAAGCAATTCAAAATTAATTTATCACTGATTTAATTCCTGGCATTCAGACATTCATCTCTTCCAGACAAACATGATAATGTGATTAGTACAAATGATACCAGGCTAGTTTGGGGTACTCAGGAATACAGGACAACATTTATTTCACACAATGCCATGTATCTTTCCGGTTTTGTTATCCCCAAGCAGGGTTGTTTTAGTTGCAAAGATGTCTCAAAACTGTGCTCTACAGTCTTCCCTCCTTCCAAAACAGTAGAATTTTTCTTTGTTTTTTTCCTTTTTTTTTTCTCCTTTTTTCTTTTGGCACGGGACAACACATTTCGCTGTTGAAAACACAGGTATGTTTTAATAGTGAAACAAGAGCAGTATTCTCATGGAATAAACCAAGTTTTCAGTGTTTCTCTTTGTTCTCAGTGTTTGAAAGACCTGGAGAACTATTTGACCTCTGCATTTCTCCGAGTTTTGAAACAGCTTTTTTTTTTTTGTGTGTGTGTGTGTGTTTTTTTCCCCCAAAACCTTCAGAACAGTTGGAACCAGGAGATGTCTCATTTAAGGTGAATAATTTCCAAAGACAGCACTCCTGTACTTACACAAGGAACTCCCTGAGTGAGTGTTCAAGAATAACAACAGGAATACACACTTGTGCCTTTCCAAGACCAATTCTGAGATTCTTAATCACAGCTATTTCCTTATTTCAGCTGTGATGTGCTGGTCACATAGTTCTTCACAGCTTGTTTACATCAAACCCATCCTGACACTGTTAATGGTGTAGCACCAGAATTTATGCACTGAGTGATCCGGTGGGATCAGACTATAAATAGATGTGGTCAAAGTATTCAGATGAAGTATTTACCCAGGCTATCTGAGAATAAAACTGTATTCTTGGGTTTAGGCCATCAAAAATATATAGCTGTGCTGTTTAGTAGAGAAGTGTTTGAAAATACCAATTACGTATAAAGGTGGAAAAAAGAAATGGTCTTAACCAAAAAAATATCCTTCCTACTTAAGACTTGAACACATTAGATGCACTTGAGCATTTTACTTCTTTGAAAACTGGTGTTCTCTTCCGAGTCACTTGTTTCTCAATTAAAAAATTATTTCAGAATAACAGAGTTTTAATTTTACTCTTAAACTGACTGAAGACTCAGAGAAGTACATCAGAGATGTGTGAGCCTGCCTGCATACATTTCACATTAAAAAAACCCTGTTAATAGTTCTTGCAATACACTGTGACTACATCTGTGAGACTTGTGAAAGGAATAAGCACTCACATTTTTTACTATTAATCTAAAACAAAGTATGACTAGTCTGATATAAAATTTAATGTCAAGAACATGGTCAAGTTTTGGAGCATAGTCTGAGGTGGATATAAATTAATTTAAAAGCCAGCAAGATCAGAATGTGTCAGTTGAAAACATTTTCAATAAGGAGAACAGAGGAATTATGTTCTATTCCTTATGCTTAGAAAATGTTAACGGGTGTGTTAGGTGGTTTAACAAATACTGGTTTAATGAGACATCACTTTAATGCTTGTTGCTGCTAAGGTCATGTATGTTCTGTGTGTCTACTGCTCAGAATTCTGACCCAACAAGATTCCTCAACTTTAATGAAGCAGCTTCATGAAACCATCATTTTTTTTCTTTCATAATTGTTCTCAACTGTGGAAGACTCAAGGCACCTAATGGTCTCTACTTAGCATTTTTTTAAGAAATAAAGCCTGATAACTATAGTATAAACTACATCCTGAAGTATGGTAATATAAACCAGGGAGGAGTAAAACCAAACCAAAGCAAAGGAGCCCCTTGGAGAGATTCTGAATCACATTAATTCAGTCAGATATATGGTCACGCTATTGGTCACTGTCAGAAATATGGTCACGTTATTGAATCAAGAAGTGACATACCTTCATCTCACTCTGCATCGTGGGTGAACCAAAGCAACACCAACAGCAGGAAGGATTCCTCCCTGTCTGATTTACCATCATGGAAATCTCAAGTTTCCCATACTCAGCAGAGTCACAGGAGAGTTTTCCCACAGGCAGAGCAAGTGTTGACCCTCTGCAGCTGAGAGGATGAGACTGAGGTTCTGACAAACTTGGGTGAAAAGTAGCGGCCTGGAAAAAGGTACCTCCTTCACCTCAGTATAGTCTGGATCAGGTCCAGGTAGGCAAGGAAAGGAACAGCCAATGGCACAATAAATTCAATGTGAGTTCCTGCCAGAGACTGATCAGTTCTAACTGTGTGAAAATAGGAAAGTTTGCTCTTTCCAGTCTGGTATGAAAAAGGCTGAGTCCAGCCCTCAAAGGCTCTAGGAATGTCCTCTCTACTCTAAGATTTTGCAGTCTGGCAGTAAGGAACATTACGGTAAAAACTGCCTTGCAGTAAGTGCCAACCAGCCAACCATATGCTAGGCTTGCTCTTTTATATTTCTCCCTCTCTCAAATATTACTTTTAAAAGATTAAGCATATAGCACCTTTTAAAATTCACTGACTGTCCAGACATCCTGTTAAATATCTTTCTCAAATAGTTCTGGAAATCCCTTTGTCATGTGGATTTGTGTTCAAAGGACCCTTCCCATATCCTGACTGAGTAATTGAAAGCATTCCTTCACTTTGCTGTTTAGAAATAAATACTCCAATCAACTTCAACTTTTTAACACATCTTTCCCAGGAACTAAATCTTTTTGACAAGCAGGGTCTTCCTTTTACTGAAGATCATTTGTCAGAATGCAATGATAGTTCTGCAAAATAGGTAATAAAACTGAATAATTAAACCAGAAAAAGATAATCTATCATCCAAACTTCAGAAGGATAAAAGAAAAAGTAGCAGTCATTATTTTAGCACTATTAAAATAGTACTTTATTTCAGAGTTGAACTGCTTTCTTAGAGGAGACACCAGCTGCCTTGTTACTCATTTGAGCATCATTCCCATAACATACTGTGTCACTTAAGAGCACACCGAGGACATACAGATGAAAGAAGTGTCTTCAGAGACTCTCAGAAATTTGCAATGATACAATTCTGCTATTTTATTCAGAATTTACAAGGACTTGGGCCCTCCTGCCCAAAGCCACTCTGCTGTACAGTGTTATCATACAGAGTTCTGACAGAGCTCTTTAATCTCATTCTCTTGAGAGGTAAAGGCACAGGTTACTCCACTGCACTGCTGACCTTTTTTGAAAATCCAGACTGGTTCCTCCACTGCTTCATTCCATTTCCTTTTAACTTCTCCAAATCCGTAATTCACTTCTAGGCCTGCCCTGATTTTATACTTATTACTTCATTTCTTCATATTGATCTTGCTTTCCTACATTCCTTCCTATTCAGCAGTTAGGAGCACACCAGCACCTCTTCTTCTGAGCCTATGTATAACATACAGGGTATTTATAGCCATGCATACAGACATTTTGGAAAGCAGCCTGTCCCCTTAACGAGCATAAATGCTGAACATTTGGGATAAATATGATGTAGAGCTGAGTGATCTTGGTTAAACAGTTACCAGGATGAAGCACACACGCTCAGTACATCGCTGGTTTCAATAATCCCTGAGCTGCTGAAAGGCCACTCCTGACAAAGTACCAGTATGTCTCTCTCCAGGCAGCATGTGCTTGTGAGAGGACTGAAGCAGTTAAACCTACATTCATGTGAAACCAATTAAATTATAGCTACAAATAGATCAACCACAGACTTAGAATGACAGAATGGTTTGCATTGGAAGGGACCTTAAAGTCCATCCAGTGCCACCCCCTGCCGTGGGCAGGGACACCTCCCACCAGTCCAGGTCACTCCGAGCCCCATCCAACCTGGCCTCGGACACTCCCAGGGCTGGGGCAGCCACAGCTTCTCTGGGCAACCTGTGCCAGGGCCTGCCCACCCTCATAGGGGTCTCACATAGTCTTTCTCCAGCTTTCCTGCAGACTTCCCTCAGGGACTGGAAGGCCACAATTGTGTCACCCCAAAGCTTCTCTTCTCCAAGTTGAATAACCCCAGCTCTCCCAGCCTTCCCTCCCAGCAGAGCTGCTCCAGCCCTCTGACCAATCCTGGTGCCTCCTCTGGACTCTCCAGAAGCTCCATGCCCTTGCTGTGCTGGCCCCAGGGCTGGGGCAGCTCTGCAGGAGGGTCTCACCTGAGGGGGCAGAGGGGCAGAAACCCCCCAAACTGCTGTCCCCACTGTGGGACCAGCCCAAACCATGAGGGGTTCTGGCTCCCAGCACACATGGCTGGGTCATGTTGAGCTTTCTGTCCCCCATCACCCCCAAGTTCTTCTCCCCAGGGCTGGTCTCAGTCACTTATCCATCCCACCTGTAGGTGTGCCTGGGATTGTCCCAGATAAGTTCTTTACCCAGTTACTTGCATCACGCTGTACTGGATGTTTACCTTCCTGCAATGGTGCTTTTATGGAAAAAAATCATATCCTTATAGGATACCAGTGAAAGGTCTGCTGCCACTGCTGCTTTTCACAGCAATCCTTGATCAAGGGAAGCCCTAAAAACACCTCTCTGTGACTCTGCATGTTTAAGGAACTTACTGGAACCTTGTCTTGGAGCCTTGACACTGCTCTGTCTTAAAGGAGTGGCTCCATGGAAATCATTCCTGGGAGTGCTGGAGTACTAGAGGGCACACTGATGCATCGCTGTGCTCCTCCTTCTTCTATTCTTCATTAGTAAGGGACCAATTATGAATCAAATTAATCCTTTACAATGCCTTAAACCATCAAAAAGTCTGTCTTGCTTTTGGGTAAATCAAGTTGGAATAACTAACGTGGAGACAAGTTAACAGGCAGGCTCCAGGCTCCTATACAGCAGGATAATTGAAATATCTCACAACTAATTAGCAAGTTAAATTACTTTTCTACAAGGTGACCCAATAATGCAATCTGTCAAGACAGCAATATGTGCCATCCTAATCTCTGGCCCAAAATCAGTTGGTAAGGCCACTGTCACATGTCAGTGAGCATCTTATGTTGCTCTTCTCACTCTTCCCTTCATCATCTAAACTAACATGCAACAGATGTGAAAAGTGTTTAAACAGTGCCAAAGAACAAAGTGATGGCTAAGATTTAATTAAAATTACAGTTTATCATAGCACATCATCAAGGTGCAGGGTGCCTTTAAATATCACAATTACTATGCTGGATGAATTAATCTGAGTTTTCAGTTGAAATGGGAGTGCGTAGCATGAGTGACTCAAAGATAAAAGCACTGTACAATCCTTACATCATCTGAATGGGAACAAGGAATACCCCAAGCTGAAAAATCTTCAACACTATCCCAGCTGCAGGTTAGAATAATGACAAGGATGGAATGCAAAGAAAAGGAAGCTTAGTCTTAAATCTGGGCCAGGAGATTTCGGGTTTCTCTTTATCTTTTTAAACACACGATTCCTTTCAAACAGGGTGCCTAATTTGCAGCATTGAAAGCTGCCCTCAGAAACTGAGAGGAATGACTGAACAGATTGATGAAGAGCATCGAAAATACTCAAAGCAATCCCAGGAGTCTGCTAGACATCCAATAATTTGTGGTGCTGCTCTAAGCATCCATTAACATAACAAAGTACATGCACACATTGATCCTCTCTAATTTTCAGAGAGGCAACCTCTTTGAATTGCAGTTCAGAACACCTTGAACTCTACATATCCTTTGTTATTTCAGAATATTAACTGTGTCTATTTTTAAAATACATCAAATCAGTTCCTAAATATAAATGAACAGTATATTCAGGCTCTCATTCTTAATAAAATACTCATCCAGAATGATCACACTGTCAGATCTGCATAAACAGCAATAGCATAAATTATAAATCTAATGCTGTTCCATTGTTTGTTTGCTCTACTAACATTTATATTCATTTTCCTTTCTGAAGATACCAGAGGTCTTACCAAAAGGTATAGCAGATTTATCCCAAAGCAGTAATATTCTTGGTACACACCTCTCAAATATATTTTAATGATTTAGTGTGAATTATAAGAAATATACTGAATTCCCCATAAAAGTGTCATATTTATGAATCTGTTTTCAATACAGAGCATAAAGGGATTTGTCAAGAAACAGTTGCAGTATCGTTGGTGCAGAAAAACTGCAGTGCTATCTGCTGAGTTAAGGATATAGCTATGATTTTTCCACCACATTGGCTACCACCATCTCAGACCTTTCCTCCTTGCTCCCTCTTCAGCACACAACTCTGGGTTTTTTTCCCCCCAATACTGTTACTGTTTTAATCTGAAAAAAGTGAGAACTGTGTACCTGAGCTTTGTAACCTATTTAACAAGTCTTAAAGCTGCCCTATCAGAATGTTAGTGCTAAAGGGTTTTTTGAAAGTCTATGTGAAGTAGAGAGCCAGATTAGACCATCTGATAGAGATTTAGATCCCAGCATACAGCTAGCATCTGTGTTTCAATCTGCACAACACTAATGGAAAAAAATTCAACATATTTCATTGTAGAATTCCCTGAACAGACCAGAAGATCCAGCTAAATAAAGATTTAAATCCACTCAGTGCATTCCCAGCATACTGATGTCATACACATTTGAAAGGAAATAGGCAGGGAAAAAAAATAATATACTGAACGCTTAAAATCTGGGAGCCTATTAATTCATCTCTATTATAAATCCAGGCTCTAGTTCACCATACCCATATGTTAACCAATATTTTGAGTATTACTGACAGGTCTTGAAACAAATCTGCTACCCACAAACAAGTAAAACTGATTACTGTTGGTACCAGCACAAACAGCACTGCATTCTTTTATTAGTTGAGCCAAGCAATATTCCTTCAGAGCCTGTTTGCAATTGTCTTGTGCAGCTGAGCCTCCTCCCCTCCATACAAACCCAGACGCAGGCACTCAGCACCACTTTGATGCAGGCAGAGTCGGGCTCTAATTCCCTCAGCACCAAACACACCTCGGCACGCGACAGCCCGGAACGGTTCGCAGCCCACGGTACGGCGCCGTGTGAGAAACACTCACGGGCCACGCTCAGCATCTCCCCAACAAAAGCACCATTGGTGGTTTCAGCGTGTGCTCATTAATCCAGTGGTGAATTGCTTTGCATGTTAACCCCTCACAGCCCGTCCAGCCCCTTGGAAAAAGCCAAAACTTTGATCTCATTTGACAGATAGTCATACTGTATTCTGCGGGACAGTGGGGAAAAAATTTCTAAAATAGCTGTTTCAGGTACTCATGAGAGTCCATCTGATGTGGGAAGAATAATTTGATTTCTTTACAGGGAACCTGACTCTGGTTTTCTGTGTTTTAGCCTGAGAACTGTAGGATGAAGCAGGCAAAAAAAGTAATGAATAAGAAAAAAATAAACAGGGAAGGCCTGAAAATTAATTTGTCAGTGTGGGCGAGAGAGGAGCCACACTGTAGAAATACAAAGAGCAACACCAGAGATTGCTCTCAGAGACAGGAAAGGAGGTAGCATAATACTGAAGGTAATAACAGATTGTGGAATAAAGACAAATGTCTTAGGGCTTGAAACAATAAAGTAATTCTTGAAAACATTTTATAATGCTACAAAACTTATCATAAGGAAAAATACAGGGGCTATAAAAGCAAGAGAAATTGTAACAGAGGATAAAGATGAGACAACATAAAGATCAAAGAACATGGTGCTTCAAGCAATAGACAGCAATGTCAAAGACTTTCCAAGCTCTGAATAAGTAAGAAAAAAAGTTCAAGCTTGTCTCTGAACTGACCTGTGCTCCTCTGAACAGGACTTTTTTCCTTTGTATCGGTTTACAGCTATAGGAAATTGAATTGCAAGACAACTCCTATAGTTTCCTACAGTTTTAAGGTTTGAGAAGTCGAAGGCAACACTGAAATCTGACTGCTGGAGGATGCAGAGTGACTGCAGAGGGGCAGATGTCTCAAGGAAATGACTGAGTTGGTGCCAAGTATCCAACTTGGACACACAGGTGACTCTTTTACATAAGCTGAAGCATCTCAATGACAACTCTCAGATGACACCTCCCAGAATCAAACTTCTGGTCTGAGCTACAATGCTGATGAAGCCACACCTTGCAGTGGTTGCATTTACAAGCTCCAAGACCACTGAAGAGGTGAAGAAGTCCTTTTTTTCCACCTAAGTCCACTCAATATTTTTGCCTCTATGCACACTCTTATTTGATACAGCACAAAGATACCACAGAATCACAGAATGGTTTGGGTTGGAAGGAAACTTTGAGCTCATCCCATCCCACCCCCTGCCATGGGCAGGGACACCTCCCACCAGCCCAGGTTGCTCCAAGCCTCATCCAACCTGGCCTTGGACACTCCCAGGGCTGGGGCAGCCACAGCTTCTCTGGGCAACCTGTGCCAGGGCCTGCCCACCCTCACAGGGAGGAATTTCCTCCTAATAGCTCATCAAAACCTTCCTTCCTTCAGCTTAAAGTCATTCCCCCTTGTCCTGTCACTCCAGACCCTTGAAAAGTCCCTCTCCAGCTTTCTTGTAAGCCCTTTTTAAGAAATGGCAACCCTTTAGAACAGACGGGACTCAAGCAGTGGCAGCTGTAGATTTACTCATTCAATCAAATAAGTGCTCCCTCACAGATTTTTCTGTGACATCATCTTTTAGAAAAGAGACTTTGTTATCATTCCTCCAAAAGGTTATCAGGATCTTAATTCCAACTTTAGTTTTATATAAAGAATACCTTCACAGAGAAGGAGGAAGGGGCCAGATGAACCGTCCTAGCATTAAGATAAAAATCATTTTGTACAGTAAGTACCTCAGAGTATGAGCTTCTGAGAGAATAGTTTATTGAACAGCTTTCCAGTCTACTGTACAAACTCCTTCACCTACAAGAGTTACAAAACAAATGAGTCTATGCCCAGGAGTTCTTGTACAGGGCAAGATATCTTATTGTACACTCGGGCTAAACTTCTGCAGGCAAACCCCTGGTGTTTATTCAGTATCTGTACTACACTGTGCATAATTCCACAACAAATCCTGTAATGATCTGGTAAACTGTCCAGCTCCTGTACTTGTAGGTGTTACTGAAGGCTAAATACAAATACATTGCATGGAACAAAGTCTTGGCTTTTACTGTATGCAAAAATCTATACATTTGGGGGGGGGAGAAGATCTTCACCAAGATCCTCATTTTCCAATATCAAAAATGTGCTTCATTTTGATTTTCACATATTCACGGGAAAAACATCACTAAGCAACAGAGAGAACAGCATCTTTCCTGCAGAATTTCAAGAAAGTGTTTTACACAAACACTCTGGAAAGCACCCTCTGAAGGGCTGGAGATGTGTAGTGCCTCAGACCTCCTTTCCTGCAGCAATCATGTCTCCCTTTGGAGGCTTGTCTAAGTCCTGCAAGCCTACACTGCTGGGAAATGCATTTGACAAGACACAGAACTGTGCTGCAGTCCACAGGAAAAAAGGTGGTCCTTTTCTCCCATCACCAAAAAGATCATGAGGAATCTCCTTACATCTTTCAGATATGTGTCTTTCCAGAATCATTAAGTTATCTGTTGGGCGCAGGAGCAACATTTGGATCAGCCTTGGAGGTATCATGTGATCCTTGGCCACATATGATGTCAGTGCTGGGCTGATGATTAATCACGCCCGAGTTAGGCTCAATTTCCCTTAAAAGGCAAGCCAAGGACTTTTATCAGTTATAATAATGTTCACAGACACTTTGGACTGGGGGAACAAAGCTGCTGCATCTCTCCTACGTGACCTGAATGCCAGTGGCTTTCCGTGGAGGAAAGAAATTGAGGCCAAGTGCTCGACTTGTTACAACCAATGTTTAGAAATATGTAAAGATAAAACTTGAAACTCAAATATATTGGAGATATCTTTAATAATGAGAGTCTCACATAGAGGAACACTAAAGGCATGTGTAGGGATGGCACCAAACCAGATCATGATCCTGTGAGGAACAGCACTGGTGTCGAGCTCTGAACTTCAGACTGAAAAAGAAGTGATTTTTTTCCACAGTCAGGTACCAAGAGAATTGATTCCACCCCAAGAGACTTGTTTTTTCTGTGGAGCACCCATTTTATCCCACAGCAATTACTGCATAACCCTTCTCTCTCCAAGTGTCAGTCACAGCCCTGCAATGCTAAATTTTAGGCAATGAAGACAGCGGTAGATTGAAATATTTTAGATTATGTGTTAACTTTGTCTTGATAAATCAATATACTAATGTATATGCTAAGTATAACTCTGGATTAGGCCTTGAACCTCCAGTATTTTTCCACTTGCTTTACTCAGAGTTTGGGGCATTTTACACTGGAAATAAAAGAAAATGGAGGCATTTACAAAATACTCCATTGGACCACAGGAAAGCTACATGGAATCCACGCTATTTAGGCAACACTGCATAATTTTGCATGTTAAAATTTGTAGTTATCATTATACTTTGATCTTCAGAAGAATTGTTACTGGTTCATTCTAATTTAATTTTCCCTCACCTTATCTACTGAAGATATGAGAGATAATTAGTTGATTACACACACAGAAGCACCCATGCAAAACCAGCACAGCTAAAGAGAACTTGTAAGTTAAAAGGCAGCAAAAACTACAGACATGTACTGGGCAGACTTCTTAGCATGAATGAAAAAAAAAACAAATCAAAACAAAAAAACCCACCCCCAAAATCCCCCCAAAACAGGGAGGAGGGGATTGGAGCAAGGCCAACCATTTCAGTTTGTCAGCCTGCAACTTTATTTTGTAGGAAATTGCATGGAGGCTCAGCACATCCAGCTGATATCTTTGTAAATATTCAGTCTTGTGCTTCAGAGAGCTACATTTCTGTTCCTATAGAAGTTGTTTTTATTAATAGCATTAAGGACAGACCAAGCTGGTATGTTTGTAGTATCAGTGGATTTCCCTGGCAGTTGTGGAAAAGATCTCAGGACTGATCTGATGGGGTTCATCTCCTTCAGCATCTCTTCCCAGAGCCCTTATGGAAACAGCACACTGCAGAACCAGAGCCAAACGTGATTCTGCCCAAGGTTTCTTTCCTTCTCTCGCTGCCAGGCTATGCAGTGAATAGTTTATAATCCACAACCTCAACATTCTGGGATGTCTTACAAAGCACTCAGCTGACCTTTTGTTTCAAACCCACATTTAGAACTATTTCTTCAAACTACAGTAAACCAAAACACTTAAAGGACACAGGGTTTGACTACAAATGTTTGCATCAGAGCTCCTGGGGGTGGTCCTGTGCAGGGCCAGGAGTTGGACTCCATGACCCTTGTGGGTCCCCTCTGGCTCAGCACATTCTGTCATTCTGTGACTGGATTTCTCTCCCACTAAGGGTGAATCTTTAAACTCTTTTTCTTCAAATACACTAAAATCAATATTTTTTTTGCAAAAGTTTACAGTGTTTCTCATGAAAGGTCAAACTATTTTTTTTTTAATTATTATCTATGGCTACTGGTATATAAGTACTTGATGAGAAATGGACTCTGTATTAGAAAAAAACCCCTATTCACCTGATAACAAAATTCAGCAGGAAGAGGTTTATCAGAATCTGGTTTTCTAGGGAAAGCTACTGACTTGACAGAGAGCAATGCCATTGCAGTGGCACTGATTCATTTTAAATGTCACTGCTATAAAATGCCATCAGCCCAGAGCCTCTGGACAGACTCTTCACTGGTGGAAATCAGCTTAGCTTGGTTGGCTTCAGTAGAGCTACAGTGATCTAAACCAATTGAAAATCGAGTCCTTTGTGCTGAGCCTTCATTCTCGACAGGAAAGAAGACAAAGAAAAGAGCCAGCACTGCACAGCCCAGGAAGTTTTTTGCGAATTCTCGTGCTACTTATTATCTCCAAGCACAGTTCTACTGCTGCTCACAACAATGGGAGCCACAGCACCAACCAGCCACAGCTCCAGTGCCGGAGCAAAGCCCTCGCAAAGATGTTTGATGACACAGCAGTGCAATCCCTCTGGCTGGCACAGACTGCACCAATTGTTAATGTTGATGCATCTCCACTCTTTGCTAATAGCAAGTTAAAACCTGCTGGGGTAGACAAGGCCGAAACGGGCCTTTAATCAGGACCACTGTCAGGACTGTGTTACTGGAGGCTCCCACAGTCCCAGCTGTGTAAGAGATAACAGACTGAATCTTTGATGGGAATGGTACTGGGGAAGTGGAAGTGGCATTAACAATCCTCTCTCTTAACTGCTACATCCTTCCCTGATGTCCCCTCTGTTCATCGTCCAGCCAAACTGCTCCACTGCAACCCAGTGGACTTTTAACCTGGAGATATTTCCAAGGAAATTTAAACAACCCAGTGGGAAAACTAGATTCAATTACACCTTAAAGTGGTTTAATTGTAAAAATTAAATTTAATTGCCAACCAAGAGCAGTAAAAGCAGAAAGCAAAATTAAGGTTGGATCAGAAACCAACAGTCAGGTTTTTACCAGCTTCCCTTCTGGCATTTCAGGTTCAAAACCTCACTCATCCTGGGGAATTATGTTTTGGGCTTTGTTAGCTGTGCACAGAGAAAAGTCAAAGAAACCATGACATTCCTGTCAATTATGATTCATATTAATTAGTTTATATGAATCTCCTTTATTCATCTTTGCATAAATAATATTACAATTGAAAGGCACTTTCTACATGGGGAAAAAAAAAAAAAAAAAAGGGTCTACTTCCAGGAAATCCTACCAAAAATGCAACACTTCTACATGCATAAGGAACTAAGATATCAAAACATCTTTCTGAAAAATTCCGTAATGTTTTCCAGATGATGGCCCTATATTCAGCTATGAACCAGCACACTGAAAATTATATAAAATTGGGCATTTCAACCCTTGATCCTACATTAATTTTGCTAGCTTAGATAACTGAATGCCTTTCCAGACCTCATCATGCCCAGGCACAGTTGCATTCCCATCTCCTCCACTTGTAGGAACTCCGTGGCCTTTTACCCCCAGAAATCACAAGCTGTAACCTACAGTGAACCAAACTGAATGCTATATTTTTAATTTCTTTTCTAATTAACCTATTTTCATGCATTTCAGTATTATACAGTTTAACATACCTAACAAGAAATATCTCACTGCGCAACAAGAACAGTCGATACAGCACAGTCACCTGTGTTCACCAGAGACACAGGAGATGATATTTGGGAGAGCACAGGAACGTGGCCATTCTGCTCCCATTCCTCCAGTACCCACAAGCTCTGGTTGAAGGGGCAATATTCCTGAAAGGATCTACCTTGAATCTTTCCTGTGAGTTTGCCCAATCTCTTTCCAAAGCTGATGTTATGTCAATCCCCCTTCTCTGTTTTCATCAAGAACTGCCAGATCTCTGATCGTGGGAGCTGCTCTTTATTCACCTCAGCTTCTGCATTTGTGACTTCCCAAAGCTGAGCCATAATCTCCCCCTCACTCTTCTTCCCTGGAAACTGAGAAGTCTCATTTCATGTAGCATAAGCTTTCTATCCTTTATCATTTAATTTGCCCTTCTCTGCTCCCTCTCTAACTCCCCTCTATCCCTCCGGAGGTGTGGAGATCAGAACTGCACAGAGCACCCACAGTGAGGGCACACCAAAGTCTCACATGCTAAAAAGTGATGCTCTGTCTCACTCTAAGAGTGCCTTTTCTCAGGCTGCTTGACATTCTGTTGGCCTTTTTTTTTTAGCTACTGCTGTACATTGAATGGGGGATTTAAGGGAACTGCCAAAGACTATAAGATCACTTTCCTGAACTGCACCTGTCAGTTACAAATTCAGCATCATGTTATTCTAGTTTGGCTTATTCTTTCAGGGAGTCTGCACTAACATTTCTCTGCCTCCTTTTTTGGCCTGTGGCACTGTTAGTTTTACACGATTTTCCCGGATCAATCAGCATAACACCAAACCACCTGAAAAAGCAATACTTTGTAAGTGGAGATTTCACAGAGGTGCAACACATCCCTTCACCTGGTCATTGATGAAGATGTTTAAAATTTGCCTTCAACATTGTACCTTCGGGAATCAATTTTCATTCGTGATACTTCCCTAAACCAGCTTTTTTTTGCAACTGGAAGGAGTTTATTCCTGCCCTAAATCCTCCACCACTTCTGCTCACCCATGACCAATTGACCTAAAAATGGACCACTGCAGGCATATAAACAGCAGCCTGGAGAAGAGAAGCTTCAGAGTGATCTAATTGTGGCCCTGCAGTGCCTGAAGGGAACCTGCAAGAAAGATGGAGAGGGAAAATTGACAAGGGCCTGGAGGGACAGGACAAGGGGAATGAGTTCCAACTGACAAAGGGCAAGGATAGATGGGATATTGGAAAGGAATTCCTGGCTGTGAGGGTGGGCAGGCCCTGGCACAGGTTGCCCAGAGAAGCTGTGGCTGCCCCATCCCTGGGAGTGTCCAAGGCCAGGTTAGACGGGGCTTGGAGCAACCTGGGCTGGTGGGAGGTGTCCCTGCCCATGGCAGGGGGTGGGACCAGATGACCTTTAAGGTCCCTTCCAACCCAATCCCTTCTGTGATTCTCTGATGCCTGTGTCAGTGAGGAAACTCCATCAGGACCATAAGTGTCTCTGCTGGGTTTCACACTTGGCTCCATCAGCCTCACCAGCAGACACCAGGCATTGTGTGATATGATATTCTTCAACAGCCAAGAATTTCCCCTGAGAGCCTCAGGAACAGCACAACGTCCTGTGCCAACACCACTTCTAAGGCCTGGGGTAGCTCAGGTACAGCACAGTCAGTCAGATACATGCAGAGCAATTAAGTCCCTTCGCTTTTGTTATGAAAAAACTACAATTTACCTCCCAGCCTGTAGCCTGAAACATCATACAAGTCTTCTCACCTTTCTATTGACAAATCACACCATTTTTCCTTTTTTGACTCTATCTCTGTGCCAACACACACTGTATAGCAGGGCCATACCTTGAGAATAGGGAAGATGAACACTGGGAAACTTTTGGCAAAATGCCTGTGGTACAGATAAGACTTCAGAGGAACTTCCACTCCAGCAGCTCCCTGGGGCTGCAGCATTTGTTTCTCAGCAGTTACGCATGAAGCGCCACATTCCAAAGGGGTTTCAGCTCCTTGTGCAGAGCCAAAGCCCACAAAGAAAAGAAACTCACAACAACCGGGGAAAAGAGGGTGGGAGGGGAATGAGGAAAGAGAAGTGCAACAGCAATATTCTGTGCTGGTATGGCTTTGCTGCACTGCAGACTCACTTCAATGTGTGAAGACTTAAAACAGGCGACTCTTCGACACTCGGCAGGGCAGAGACTGAAAGGCTGAGAGTTGGCAGGATCACACTTCACTCCCGACACCAGGAGGGAAACCAGGCATATTTTGTGCTGATTGTTGCATCAAACAAACATTTTGCTGTTAATAATTCTGACTTTTAAGAATTAACTCCTAATTTGACCTAATTTCTGAAACACTTTGTCTGCCACGTTGTGGGGCTTCTGATCACAAATTTTAAAACCGATCACTGAACAGTGTGACAGGCTGGGTTTAGCAGCTCCCACTGATTGTTCTGAGCCCTCTCAAAGTGATCTTCATGAAAGGGCTTTTTATATGTTTTCTTCTTTGCACAACCAAAATTAAACAAAAAAGGGAGGCCCATTAAGGCTTAATCTGCGCTCGACAATCAAGCGCAAACAGTGACATTTCTTAATTTGGGAATGCCGCATTTCAGTGCCCTGAAATTTCAGTAACACTGTGGAGATGGCTTCGGTGTGGAAGAAACAGCCAGGCAGAATTTTCTTTCATTATTTCTTAAAGCATCACAGTGATAAAAAGACACCCTGCTAACAAGGTGGTGCTTTGATATGGATATCCTCCCTGAGTCCATTACTGCATTGCTTTCACAGCAAGCAAGCCAGGCCTTTTAAGACTTCCAAGGCCAGCCTGTCATGGCCAGGTTTAATTCTGTGGGCCAGGATTATGAATATACTATTGTGAGCTCCTCTCAGGAGGTTACAGGGCATTGATCCCAGGTCAGCTGGCAAAGTATGACCAAAAAACCCAGCATGAAGGCAACAGTTTCTGCTCACAACTTGTTCTACATCAATCCAAATCGTGACCCAGGATCACAAGACCTTAACCCACAAGACAGCAACTCTAACAGTATATTCACAACTCCACTACTGGGAATGAAAACACAAAAGGGGGGAGTTAGAGCAGTAAGTGGCTAAGTCTGAATTACCTTGTGCAGAACGGACAACAGAAAACAACTCATCAGAGAATAAAGACAGAATCATTAAATATAAAACTCTTTTGGATATGATTAATTTCATGTATTCTAATTAAAACACCAGAGAATAGCATAAGCAAAATAATGGGAATTTTTTTGTAGATTCAGTGAAGAGAAAGCTCCAGGTTGACCTCATAGCTGTTTTCTAGTACCTGAAGGGGGCCCACAGGAGAGCTGGAAAGGGACATTTTGCAAGGGCATGTAGTGATAGGGCAAGGGGGAATGGCTTCCCACTGCCAAGGGCAGGGTTAGGTGGGATATTGGGAAGGAATCCTTCTCTGTGAGGGTGGGCAGGCCCTGGCACAGGTTGCCCAGAGAAGCTGTGGCTGCCCCATCCCTGGGAGTGTCCAAGGCCAGGTTAGACGGGGCTTGGAGCAACCTGGGCTGGTGGGAGGTGTCCCTGCCCATGGCAGGGGGTGGGACCAGATGACCTTTAAGGTCCCTTCCAACCCAAACCAGTCTGGGATTCCATGTATGTTCTCTTATTACCCCATCTGAACTCGCTCTCCTTCAACCCAACCAGCACAGCTTTTGATTTATGGCTTTCAAAGTTTCACACATTTATTTTTCAATCCATTATGAATGAAGGATTCCCAAATATTTTTGAGTTTAAGATGAAGCTGCCTTGTACTTACTGTAGCTGTGTCCAGACTGCAGACACTGAGGTATTAACCGGCTGCACGAATCACCACGCAGTCTGTTTTTAAACAATGCTGACAATACAGAATTTCAGAAATTACAATTTAATTTTGCACATGTAAATCCTTATTAACACATTCTGACAGAGAGAAGATATGATTTTGAGAAAAGATGGTTCTTAAGAACCTGCTTGAGCAAAACTACAGGGCTGGACAAAGCGATCATAGCCACATGAACACCCTCTCAGTGTCACCAGGCCTGACACATCTTCCCCCAAAAGGCACCAGTGGGAATTAGACATAAATACCAAATGGGAAATGGAGCTCATGGAGAATGAAGGCAAGAATAAATATTTTTATGATTTGTATGAGTATAATATTGCTGACAAAAATATGCAATAATGGGATTGAGGATGTACTAGCAAACAATCGGTGTATCTGGTGACATATGTCAGTGAGACATCCCTGAAAAACTTATTATCCTGAGTAGCACTAAGGCACGCTATAGCATGGCAAATGCAAAATACTTCTTATCATGTGACATCAAGCATATGGTACATTGCTGACTGGTGAATGACAAACTCTGAAAGGATATTATTACCCTAATGAGAAAAACCTGACATAAAAGAATTAATTAGCTTTTAATGTATTTAATATTACAAAATAGCACAGGCTCCAGATGGTAGTATCTAAGGTATGTAAAGGGGGAGAGTGAGGGGAGTCTTTCTATTTTTCCTGTGTCTTGGTTCTTCATTCTAGGATGGCAAAACAGAATTGTAGAGTTCCTCCAATTCTTAATGGCTATGAGAAAAAATAATTCAATGGAACTTTTAAATTAAGGATTTAATCTTGATGAGGTATTAGAATATTTTTAAGGACATGCAGCTCATTCAATAAAAAATAAGTGTGGTTGTTTTCCTTTGGCACAGCTCAAAATTCTGCACAAATGTGACTTTCCAAGGCACAAACTCAGTCACTCCTCTTTGCAAAGGATCCTCCTGTTAAAGGATCAAGGATGTTGCCTGAGTTTTCTTGCTGAAATATACAACAATATTATATTAGGAAACTCTGTGATTTTTTTAAAATTTAAATAATTTGGCCATAAAATATATATATAATATATAATCATGTATTAACAGGATGTATTTTGAGTATATCTGTATAATCAGCATTATCACACAGAGCATAGCCCACAGCTGACTCTCATGACATCTCCAGGTACATTATTCTGAATTTACATCATATGTGGGCTCACCAATGCCTCTGGAAAGGAGCACAGTCGGCCAGAGAACACTGGATTAGCTGGCTGAGCAAACCAGCAAAGGATACAGACTACAACAGCTTTATTAGAAGAATGTAGCCCTAAAAACCAGTATACAACTAAGTTTATAGCAAAGCAGAGTGTTTCAGCAGGGAAAGTGACTGTTCACCCTGTAGACTGATGAGGACAAATTAAACTAACCAAGAGTCCAAATGCATCCAAGACAGTATTTTCTGCAGCACCAACTATAGATACACACTCATACAACCACACTTCTAATTCTTTTTTCTATACAAGTTTGCAGTCTCAAAACCAATTGTATTTTTACAGCAAACAGCAAGCAAAGTTCTGGAATTTTTTTATATCCTTGAGAGGTTGAAGGTTAGGCAGAAGGTTTCATAACTACAACTTCCCTAGAACTTCATTTTGCCATCACAAAGAGCTCAGCTTTGACTCGGTTCCATTTCTGACTAAAATACCTCATGACAGGTTTATAGTATTAATTTCCTTTTCTACTGCACTCCTTATAAATGTTTTCTTTATAGAATAAATCACCTTCCCAGTACCAGATAAGTAAAGACTCCCATAGATCACTTTGCTGGATTTTGTTTCCCAGGTATTCTGCAACACAGTAGGGTTCTGTATTGGGCAGTCACAGTGACAGGCCCTAATGAGCAGGGCCAGAGAAATGAGGTGGTGAGAAAAGGTAAAGAATTTAAACAAATTATTTCTTAGGACAACTAGTAATATGGTCACAGGGACTTCGAAGGGATATTGCTGGTTTTCAAAAGGAAGTTAATCCTGCTGGTAATATTTGTTTTCTTTCCGTTTTAGCTGTGTACTTTCAGACACACAGATAAGCCTAAGGTCTATTTGTTTTCCAGAATGACTTTATCTCCCAGGCTCTTAAATAAGAGGTACTAGTTTTGTGGATTTGGGAAAAAAAAATTTCTTCAGTCCAAAATAAGCCCACCCCATCTACAGCTTTTCTCAGCCTGTGCTGCAAGCCAGACTGTTGATTCAAGGACCCTGGAAGTGAACAGCACCATCACTCAGCCCTGCCATCGGCATCCAGGCTCACACATAAATCCAGGCTCTGCGGGGCAGCCCTAGAGCCACGACTCCCATCACCCCCTGCCATCCAACACCCAGCAGGGACCCACGGAGGGACTCAGGACCACAACTCCAAATAGCCGACCACCCCAGCAGCCTCCTGTTTGCAGGACACCTGTGCCTGGAGTCTGCCCAGTGCCCTCCCTGCCTGGCTCGGCTCGTTCTGCATTGGCACAAACCCAAGTCGGGCCACGCTGAAGGCCACAGACCGAATTCAAAGCACTTCTTCAGACAAAAAGTCTTTTTTTGTAGTTGTTTCTACTGAGGTAAAAGCATGAGACTCTTGGATGAAAACCATGGCACTCGATAATAAAATACCTGTAAACTGAGACTGTGGCTGTAGTAACAAGGGTAAGTTTTAGTGCCCTTGCACATGGCAGAGCCAGCCCTTTCTCACCGACCTTGGTGCACCACTTGGAGCCAACCAGGAAATCCCACTTAGGTGGAAAGAATTTATTTATTCTGTCCTTTCAACCCCCTGAAAATGCTGAGGAAGAGACAGTGCTTCATCTGCAAATTACTGCTCTTTTGCCTTTATATTTCCTTTTTTTTTTTTTTTCTTCACTCTTTCTGTCTCCTTTTTTCTTTCTTTCCACATTCTAATAGGTTTCTGAGGTGGGACCAGAGTCTCCACTGGTGAGTTCCTCAAACAGAGAATGTCAGCAGGTCCCAGAAGAGCTCAGTCCGTGCTCCCCTCCCGGCAGGACCAGCACACAGCTCCGCTTTCATCCCTGCCGCTCTCTGAGCAGCTTATTAGGAATTCCATGACCCATAGGCTGACATACACCATCTCCATGACCTTTAGACTTTTTCCTGAGACATAAATCATCAAACTTGAATCTTCATCTAGGCCTAACTTTCCCATGTGGCCAAGCAAGCTCCATTTATTCAGACTTTTAGAGGATAAAGCAGGCGTATCAGCCTCAGGCTATGGAATGAAAGGAGCATTACAAAAATATGAAAATAAAATGTTCCATTAAAAAAATAATTCCATTACAACTCAAACCTATTCCCTGTTTCAATTTGGGCCTAAGATGATAATGTTTACTTTGCATACTGCTCTGCTGAACTGAAAACTTTTATTAATTATGTGCTTCTGTTCCTTAAAATTATCTTAACAGATGGATTTATAAATCTTAAGTATTAAGCAAATTCTAATAATGAAGCCATTTAATGTATACCTCAGCTTCTGACAACTTAATGTTTGCTTTGAAAGCAGCAGTCCCCAAGCTACTATGTTTGTATCCCAACATAAGGTGCACGTATGTGCTCCCCTGTTACTGCACATTCCGTTGTCCTGACAGTTCAAGTCATCCAACACGTTTTGTTCTTGACTCCATTCTGCAACTGGATACTTAAATTAGGAAAGAAATTAATCCTCATCAAGATTTTAAAGTACTTTGATTCTTTGGGAAAACTGTGGGGTTTGTGAGATGCAAGTCTACATTTACATATAAATGGAAATACACGTACATGAATCTCCATGCATTCACACCCCAGCTATTTGTAAGATATTCCCCATTTATTCTTCATCAGACTGAACCTAAAGAAATGAGATGAACTTTAAAATAACTCTTAGTTCTAACTGGATACTCAAACTATTTGTAGTGCTGTCCCAAAACAGCTTTTCCTTGTGTATTTGCCAAAGACAACACCACCAAGGCTCAGGAATGGCAAGGCAGTGCAGACACAGCAGTTCAGAACATACTGGCTTTACCAAAGTATTTTTCACCATGGAAATATAAAACTACCATTAAATTAAACTATTACCATCTTCAGAGTAGAGTAAAAAGGACTGAAATCTGCTTTCTGTCTCAAACATTCTCATTTATTTCAGGGACTGCACGACTGCAGCCAAGCACCTCTGCGAGCCCAACAGACAGAAGGAATCAGGAGGGCAAACAGACCCTTCTCTGAGCACACTCATCTCCTTCAGAGGGCCTCTCACCTGAGGTGCCTCCCAGCTCTACAGGCTATGGGATCTCCCACAGAGAGAGAAACAGAGCAGTGATTTGGGGCACAGCAAGGGAAAATATTGGGAATAGGGAATTCAGCTGATTCAGAATTCAGCTGAACAGGGAACAGCTGGTTAAGGAGATTAAAGCTGATTTTGTGGAAGAAATCAGGTGGCTCTGGGTGCTGTGTTTAGGATGCTCTTGTCGTGCAGCAGATCCACAGTTTAGCATCATGAAACAAGGTCTGTGCAGTCCAACTCCTTCCTATGCCAACTATGGCAGGGGAAAAAAAAAAAAAAAAACAAAAAGAAAACCCAGGAAAACCCCCCAACCCAACTAACCCAGAGTATGGAGTACGCCAGCCCATCCATTTCTGCCACGGGGCTATGCCCTTCCTGCACCTAACCTTTCCCTCACCAAGATCTGAAGACCCGCAGCACCCACAGCCACGAGAACCTGGGCAGTGGCAGTCTCAGTATTGTCCAACACCAACATCATTTTAATTAACTTTTGCACTTCCTCATCTGAATTACTGACATAGATCCATTTTCATTTCGAGCTGAGGGTATCAGATACATCCCCCAAAACTTTGCACGACACACAGACTGAGGCATCACAGAAAAAAATTCTCAAGAAAATCTGAAGTGTGTGATTTCTACCAACAAACTTGCCAAATTTGCAGGCACTTTGTGAGATCACAAGTAGTTGCACCAAATTTCAATTCTGGCATGCAAGAGCCAGCAGAATCAAAAACATTTTAAAGCAATTCTAAAAAGGAAAATATTTTTAAAACTGGTCTACAGAGATGACTTTCATTTTGCCTGACATTTCTGTTCTTCACTTTTATGAATAGTTTTATTTTCATTTAAAAATCACTATAAATGTGTGAAATTAAAAAGACATGTGGGTGTGCCACTTACATACTTACAGTTATGTATTTAACAATAATCACCAAAGTTTGATGTCATAAATAGATATGTGAGTCAACACACATTTGCAGAACCAAACTTTTGCTCTTCTCGTTTGCCAAAAAAAACCTTGGCGCTTTAACCTGGAGCACGACAGTGGGGGAACAGTTAGAAGGGGAGACTGGCACAAATAAAAGTGCTCAAAAATATAAAGGTCCTTTTCCCTCTTGTTCCTGTGTTACAAAGCAATTCCACTCCACTGGAAACCTGAACGAACATGGAAATATTGGAGAGCAACATCTCTTAAACCAGCCAGATATGGTTTCATTCTAAATATTAACTGCTTTAATTTAGCTTAAGTTTAAAGTAAAAGATTTTCAGGACTTGTTGAATTTTACAAGGTGACCCACCTGGCTGATCAAGGGAAGCCAGTTGATGTGATCTTCTTGGATTTCAGAAAAACTTTCAATCCTGTCTCTCCCAGGATCCTTCTGGCCAAGCTGTCCAGCCCACAGCTGGATAAACACACCATGTGGGGGGTGAGCAATTGGCTCACGGGTCAGGCACAGAGGGTGACAGTG
>JAWWEU010000020.1:709212-732007 GCA_035583155.1 Acropternis orthonyx
GTGGGCACAGCCCCGAGGCTGCCAGAGCTCAGGGAGGGTTTGGATGATGCTCTGGGGCACAGGGTGGGATTGTTGGGAATGGGCCTGGGCAAGGCTCAGGGGTTGGACTGGATGATCCTGGTGGGTCCCTTCCTGATCAGCACATTCTGTGACTCTGAACTGCCGCCTGTCCTCTCAGAGGGGCACTGACACAGGTGCCCACACTGTTCATCCCCAGGGATGGCCGAGAAGAGGGGACACAGAAACTTCCAAAGCTGATTCAATGTCACTTTCAGCTACATTTAGTGGCTTCAAAGCTGCAGAGGTTTTTACTGAATTGCAAGGCCAGCAACAGCTTTCAGTCTTGTCACAGTCAGAAAATAAAGATAACTATGGCCATAAAGGGTAATTTGACTGATAACACATATACAGACACACACACAAATGTATACAAAACACATACCAGCACTCACAGAAACTATGCAAGAAGAGTCACGTGAATTCAGAGTTTCTATTCCTAGGAATATTGATGTATTAAATGATAATGGAATTTCATGGTTTACAATAATTACTTGTGCTTTTAAAAACCCCAGCAAATAGTTCTCTAAAAGGCTCATTTTCTGGTATCCTGCTTTAATATATTCCTCCAGCTTCATGACTACCTAACAAGACACAGTACTATTGATCCCATATGGTTGGTTGAGTTGTAGATTATGATGTACTGAAGAAAAAATTCTGCTTTGGAGACATTTTGCTTTATCTGGAAAACATTTCACAAGCCAAACATATTGATTCAACATTGTAATAAATGAGAAATCAGGACTTCTCTGTTTTTGTTTTCTTTTTTAAGGGGTCAATATCCCAGGCTTTTGGACTCTAAAATCGCACAGATCAGGTAAAAAATGCCTTATGTAAGGACTTCAGCTCTTCCTCATCCATTTTTAATACTCCTAAACTATAATAATAGAGAAATAAAAGTAGGAATTAATATTCACTTAAAGGAAAAGAAAAATAAAATCACACCCATACAACAGCAAACCCCACACATTTACTTCCATATTTACTTCATAATCTTCCAGAGGAATTCTCTGGATATGGGAATAGCACAGAACTCATGTTCTCAGAAAATCCTTATTTCCTAGAAAATCCCAGAAGTCATGACATTACCTGAGACAGGAGGTCTCACCTGGTCACTGCTATGGACAGTAACTCCTCACTGTTAGGTGACCCATTTCATCCTGTGTTTAGGTTTCAAAACTTCCTCTCTTAGCTTAAGATTTTACAATATGAGAAAACCTATCCATATTTATTTTACCTTCTCAAAAACAAGAACACATGCAGTTGAAATACACTAAAAATATAATTTTATTTCAGATTCATTATTTCCTGGCTAAGATATTCCTACACATCAGGATATATATTTATAACGCAAAAAAAATTGATGAAGTAACTTGATTTTAGCTCCTGAAGCATTCAAACATAAAAAAGTACATCACTCTCATAATACATAATAAAGTTCAGTGATGAGGAGATAATTAGGAGTATATGCAAATCATTACAAGTTTGATACACATGAATCAGCTCAGGCATAGCTGAAGGGCTGATTCTGCTTACATGGCAGGCAAACCTCTTGTCCTATTTAGGGGATAATCAAGTTACGGATATTGCTGAATGAAGCACGAGGTTGCACAGTGAACCCAGGAAACCTGGAATCAGATTCCTTAATCAGAATCCAAGCGTAGCCCTGGAGTGTCAATCAGGAGTGTTCTTCAGGACAAATCAGCAGGGATGGCACGTGTGGGAGAGATGGAGATGGATTCAGTGTTCTCAATGTTGCTCCTCATCTGCACTTACCTCTCTGGCTGGGTTTTTAAACCAAAAATAGACCCCCTAAAACCTCTAAGCTGCTTTTAGCAAGTGTGTTTTGATTTGGGCTTTAAGCATTTAATGCATTATGTCATAACAAAAGAATCTGTTCTCTTTGTAACAAATGTCAGTAGAAAATATTTGTAATATAATGTCTCGTTTACCAATATATGCTACTCAGTGTCCTGGACTCCTGGTCTTTAACCTCTGTGATATTTTCATTGGGCTCTCAAAGCTCACAACAAAATCACTGTGCTTCTAACCATTCATTTTAACCTTCAGTCCCTAAAATTATGCTCTGCTACTGTCTCATCTTTTCCCATAAATTGAACAAGAGCTTTACAGTGCAGCTTTCACTTTCTTTCTGACTATGAAAATGCAGCTTCTGCTGTTGGAAAAGCCTCTAGCAAAACTCAGGAGACAGTCAAGCTGTGCTCACAGGAGAAGTATCATGAATTAAGCTGTACTATAGAAGGGAGAGGTAGTTACACAAATTCCTTTCATCTGTTAATTAGAAAATATATGTCTGATGATGAATTAGAACACTTGTATAGTCATCAGGAGCCGGCAGTGAACTGACAGCCCAATGGAAATCAACAGCAACACATCAATTAGGTCAGGAATTTACCTCAAGCCTTGGCACACCTCACAAATTCTAAGCAAACCAGATATGCTTATAGAAAATCTGAAGGAAATCAGTTCCCAAAGTCTGCTGCCACCAACAGGGCACTGAAGAAGCGAGAAGGGGCATGGAGTGAGTCAGGACTGGCCTGAGTCCCCACCCAAGAGCATTCAGGGCTCGTGGTGTGGGTTGCAGCTGAGGCAGGGGGATGCAGCAGCAACCTGTACACATTACACAGACAGGTCCCTGTGAGATCCTGCTGCCAGTGTGCAGCTCAGCCACCTCCAGACACACACATGTTCCCAGCAGCAGCCCAGCCTTCTGCAGGGATCAACAGGAGCTGTGCACAGCCAGCATCCCACGGGGTGCTCTACGCCTTCAGCACTCTTTTGCTGTCCTTACACACAGAGGTGAAATATCAACCCTGAGGAAAACTTTCCATGCTGACAAAACAGCAGAAATTATTTAGGGATGTTTCTCCTTCACAATTAGTTCTCATTTAATGCTATTTTACAATCTTATGTTTTGCATAATAAAACTAAATGCTTTTCAGTATAGATTAAAACGTCATTGGAAGGTGAAGAATAATACAGGTAATAACAAATCTCAAGGTGATTCTGTGCATTTCTCTTAAGCTTTCTGTCTTCAAAACCACTTTTCTGAGCTCCATATGACCTTCTCAACATTTGTCAGAAAATAAGGGCACACATTTAACATCCACATGTTCAAATATAGTCACAGAAAACTTGTTTTTGTGTGTTTAAAAGCACATACTGATTAATGCCAATAAGACTCAGTCTGAGCAAGCTCAAAATCTCTTTGCTCTTGGTATGTCAGAGTTGTTCTTGTGCCAATTCCTTTCCATTTTGCCAGAAGCGTGCAGTTGTTCTGCAAAGAAACATTTCCCAAAATGTTCTCCCTTTATTTCAAAAATGGAAAACTTCTTTCAGGAAGGGAAGCTCAGAATATATTAGAAATGTCACATTGAATTCTAGAGCAACAGTTATAACCAGATATAGCGTGCTGCACGTTGGATACTCCTGGGAGGCCTGAAGCACTTGAAGGACTTTGGGATAGCAAAGTACAAAGGGGACCATGTCAGGAATGCTTAAGGGTTAATCCATGTGAAATGCCAGGTGATGATAACCCTCAGTTTCAGTCAGCATATGGAACCAGATTTCCTGGGATTGCAGTGTTTCCCAAGCACTTAAAACACAGCTGGAACTATAGCAATTTTGTAATTTCCCTAAATTTTGGGACCGCTGCTTGCAAGCACCCTGTTACTGAGCTTACAGCTCATGGCATGGAGCTGCTTGATTTGACCATGTTAAGATGTTTCATATTCTTTATTGAATTTTCCCTGCCTCTATTTTGATTCAGCTCCTTTCATTACACTGTCTAATAAAGTCATGGAAGATCTGTGTGCTGCTGTTCTACAGTATTTCCTCTCATCCTGTTCAGTTACCAAGAGTCAAACCACATGATTTGACAGGAATTTAACGAGTCAAATTGTTCATTGACAGTGCCATCGCTCTAGCCAAGTAAAGGAAAATGTTCAGGGGAGCACAGGAGTGCTCTTTTTTCAGGCAGAGATGCTTTGGAGGAAGGAAAAACCTGTTGTCACTGTGGTTAAACCACAGGTATCTGAATTGCTGTTGGTTCCATGCAGGTGCAGAGAAAGGGGCATGTGGAAAATGGGACCACTTGGCATCCAAAACACTCCTGTTGCAGCTGCAGCAGGACATTCTTGGCCCCAGCAGTTAGGAGGCCATGGCAAGTGCAAATGCCCAATGGATCACTGAATGGAAAAGTGCAGAAACACACATTGGACACAAAATAGCTTAAAATTTCAGGATTTGCCACATCTGCTTCTGTGTGTGCTCTTGCTAGAGGGTAAAAAGTAGTAGTAGAGGTATATGGATATACTGGAATAATTAAATGCATTCCCTAATAGGCAGAGGCATATTTTCCCTCCACCATGTTTTAGAGCTGATTGTTCATTGTCATCAATTTGTTCAGTGCCACCAATTGCTCTCTGAGAAGGGCACTCTGTGTGAGTTACACGTTGAGATAACGACGACAGGAGTCATGCAGAGACACACATAAAAAAATGAACAAACTTCAAATCATTTAAAACCAGAGGCTACTAAACCTACAAATCACTGTCAGCCAGAAAAGGCTTCAAGAGTGGTTCTGGATACACCAGATAAACTTCTTTTAATTATACCTGCAACTTGTCATAATTTTCTGTGTTATGTATCTGAAATCGATGTACCTGCCATAACACATTAAGAGCTACATCCTCAGAGGGAACATCACAGCACTAGGCACTACATCACCCAATTCTTCAGTGACTCCACAGCATCTGGGTAGATGGCCAGGCTGCTTTACAAACACCTGGCAGACAGGCAGCCAAAAATGAAAGCTACAGGAGCCATTCATTATATCTCTGCACACACAGTAAATATAGTAAGAGTAAATCTTAAGAAAATAAATACATCCTAAACTATGCTCTCCAATGATTTCAAGGCTATTTCAGGGTTGGGGTTTTTTTAGATACTGAAGGCATTACACAAGAATGGAGAAAAATCTCCCCACCTTCTGTGGGACCAACCCAGGAAGCAGAACCTGTGAAAGTTTCCTAGACCATATAATCAAGCGGATGCTCATTTCGTGGTTCTGAACGGGACTGAGGCACTTATGTTTCACTCTGTCAACACTTTGGAAGTGCTGGGTATGAACAGCGGCAAAGCTTTTACACCTAGACAACTCTCTTGGCAAAAAAGCACAGACTCCTCCAGAAAACAACTGAAAGGATACACAAGGGAAAGAGTTGCTCAGGGTTTGTAATTTGGCCTTAAAAACCTGAAAGTGGAACTGTGCTGCACAACCAAGAAAGCTGCAAAAAGAACTGAGCAAATTAACTGAGCTAATCTTCGTGCTGGGTCAACTAGACTATGACCAATAGCCAAGTTAGGCAATTTCAAGCTGACTCAGAAATGTCTGTCCTGTGGTAGCTGCACTTAAACAGCCCCTGAAGGCCCCTTGTTGTAGCTTCAAACATGGAACACACAAGCAGTAAGATTTCTGGGTAAAACAGGAGCAATACTATAGCTAGATCCTATTTTATATACTTATAATTTACATCCTGTCTATAAAGTTGGTCCTTTAAAACATCCTTAGACTTCCAAAACAGTTATCTTGAATTTGAGCAGGGTAAGCAATGCTTTCAGAATCCATTGTTTAGGCTGTATCAGCAGTTTTGTTTAGAAACATCAAGGAATACTAAATTATTGATTCTGAATTAATTTATCTGAAGGAATATGTGGAATTTAGCTAGATTTTTCTTTTAATTTACTTTCAAATATGAATTTAAAAGATAATGAGATGCAAAGGTGGAGAAAACAATTAATTTGTGCAATTTTTTATTAAAAAAAATTTGACAAAACAGCATGTGAGATGTTAGTTTTCACAATACTCTTCACTGCAATAGTTACCATGTAAACTGTAGCATTGAGCCTGTTTTCAGAAGCCAAGGAAATCTGAAAGTTTTCAAACCCTTGGCCTAGACGTGACAAGTGTTGCAACATTTCTTGCTTCTTGTTCGAGGAAATCTCCCTGGAAAATAAACAGCAGAGCAGATAAGCTATTAAGCTGGGCCCCTGATGCTGCCAGCGCTTTCATCAGGTCTTATATCTGTTAACCTTTCATAAGTGTCAGTCTGAAAAGAAGTAGTTTCAGCTACATCCCAGTGCCAAAAATTCCCGAGCTCATCCTGCTGGACCACAGGCTTCAAACGTAGCCACAATTGCTCCTGCAAAGAACTGAGATCTGCAGGAAGAGTAACACTCTGCCAGAGCTTGGTTTCCCATGTTGAAATGTGGGTTGCAGGTTGCTCTGCCTCTGCAGGTGTATTAGCACAGCTACTGAGACTGCATGAGGAACAGAATTTTCACTCAATGACAACAGGAAAAAGTGTCACCACGGATAACTAAAGCTTAGGTCAATCTTCTGCTAAAATCACTGTCATCCTCTACTCTCTCCCAACATTTCCTTAGCAATTTTCATGAAATATAAAATGAAAAAATTGCACATGCATTATGATGGACACACTACAGTTATTGGTTTATTATTAGCATAATTTATAATTGAAGTTGAAATGCAGACTTTACAAACATTTTCATTATTTACTACAACATAAAGATGATTTTAATAATGGTTCCCCACAGTTGTAACTTGTTACCTGCCCTCAGAAACAGTCTTACTCATAATTTTTAGTGTCTATAAACTGCAATAAACCAACTAGCATTTACAATTATACTTCTATCCTTTCCCCCCCTTCAGCAGTGAAGGAAACCTTCTCTTGGACTCCTGAAAACACAAGGTGGGATTCTTGGGGCTGTCCTTTGCAGGGCCAGGATTTGCACTCAGTGATCCTTGTTTATCCCTTCCAACTCAAAGTATGCCATGACTGTATGATTATTCTTTCAGGAACAGCAAAATCTTCTCATGCTAAAAGTCCCTCTGAACTATCATGTCCATGAAGTAAAACAGCACCGGTAACAACGGAGCCACAATCTCCATGTGGATGGGATCCCATCCCCAGTTTGTAACTTCAGAGCAAAGAGAACATCAGGTAAGAAAGTGGCTGTTTCCCTAAAGCAGTGGCAGGAATTAGGTACATCTACTCCTTATCATTGAATAACCAAGTGTTGCACATTTCAAACCCTTTTTTAAAGTAAGAAATGAAAACCAAAGCAAACAAATGTAGAAACTGCAGTGTTGTCCCTTCCCCTTTTGATTAGAGCAGACACAAGAACCTTCCCCGTGTTATCCTGTCTGCAGGACACTTCACAGAGCACTGGTCTTCAGTCCATTCTGGGCTGAACTATAGCAAATACAATATTTAGGAAGCTCAAATGACTGGAGGAGCCAGCAAGAACATTTCTCTGCATCCCTCCTTTCCTCCTTTATGAGTCTGTTAAAGGATCAATATATTAGAAGAGGTCATTTGATTCCAGGGAGGACATCTTCATATAGTTAAATATAACGCCTTGAGGAGATGGTCAATGCCAAAGTAACACAATTTAAAAATAAATAAATAAATAAATAAGGATGAATTCCATTTATATATCACTCTGAAATTCTAACACTGCATTACGTCCTCTCCCAAAACACTCAGGCAGTCAGGAAGAAGATTGTTCTGATTTGAAATGGAGATTTAATAAGTGACTGTTACCCTGGCCCACTACAGAGTTAATAGTAGGTGGATACAATGCTGTGCTATTCAATTGTTAAAGCTAAAAGAAAGATATCTTGAAATTTCATGAGCTCCAGCTCCTCAGAACCTCAGAGCTTTCATCATCACAGTTTGAGGATTTTGTTTATTTTCTATGGCTATCACCTGGGTTAAGTTGTTCTCCAAAGATAATATCCACTAGGAAATCATTCCTTGGGCAGCAATTTACCCTAATAACAGTCTGCTTTGCACATTCTTTTTGCTGGGTGGGTTTTGCTGACCAGACATTGCTGTGCTGCTCTCGTGCTGCAGCAGCAGGCACAGCAGAGCTCACCTTGAACCCCGGAGAAGGACCTGGAATTGATTTTGGTGGTTATTACAGTGGTGGCAGGGGTTGACCTCATGTCCAGCCCTGTGTGCCGGGTAATTTTTGCACACAGTGTTGAATTTGTCCTTGTTATGGGGTTCTACTGCTTGGTGGGAATCAATGACATTTGGAAATGACAGTCCTGTGTTAACACAGAGGCAAGACAGTTTGGTTTTATTACACAACCAGGTTATGTCCTTCAACATCCCTGACTCCATAAAGTGACTTGTAATTTTACACAGAAATTACTCTATGCATGTGTTTTTGGCAGCACATCATGAGAAATTCCGGAGAAGTTACTACAGCAGCTCATGAATCTTTAGGCAACAGGACAACACATGTAAGAAAATGATGCTTCATCAGAGAAAGAGTCATCATCAGACTTTCTTCCACGTAGAAAAGACCTTGAAAAGTGGTCAACTGCTCCAGCAAAATGAAGTAACAATGAAAGAAACCTAAAATAGCATTGAAAAAAATTAAAATAATCAAACATAAATTATACTAGAACTGTAAAATTAAAGACATACATTCCCAACTGGTAATCCCCATCTCAAAATACTTTCTCTCTGCTTAATCTCTGCAGAAAAAGTCAATTAAGAAACAAAAACAATTGTTTGACTGAAACACAGATTTCTAGCTAGTGTTGAGTGTACCTCGAATATTTACATCATGAAATAGCTCAGAACTTGATTACAAGAGTCCAGCAAAACAGGTGGTGTAAACCCGTGCTCTTTCCTTGAGCAAAATGTCTACATGAAAATTGTGATTCAAAATGCCTTAATGCACTAGGTTATCCCAAGTATATAAATTATTATTAAGAAAGACTTTGAAATTATTTCTAGACTGTTAACTATAACTAACTATAGTGCTAACAGTGAGCTCAGTTTAATATGAACAACAATCTCACATGCTGCTACCTAATGATAGTGAACAACTCTATTTTAATTATTCTTTTTGTTTAAATATTTGTTCTATTGTTATTTCTTGGTAAGGAAAAATATAGTCATTATTCCAACACTCGAAGCTCATCTCCTTGGTATGATTCTAGACAGAACACAAAGTGATTCAGGCACACAGAACTGGCCACCAACATGCTTGAAGAACACAACAAAGTAAAAGGATGTGTTTTGACACCCCTGAGGCTTCAGTGCCGAACTGTTTCATAGCCTGTACCTCTATTTGATGATGTGAAGAGCTCTGTGCTGCTCCCACACAGGGACAAAACAAAGGCACAGATTAAACACAGAAGCCTCAGCTTTATTTTGGTTAACTGGAATGTGACACGCTGCCAGCTACACCCACCTATTCCCAGGCGTCACCACTTGCGACCTCCCAGCCCGGAACTCCAGTTGCTCCCAAGGCCTGAAGCACAGCAGCAATTCCCTTGGGATCCTGTGCTGGGATAGCAAAGACTTATTATCACCTTATCACCATTAAAATCACTGTTTACTGGACACAAAGTCATACCCTAACAAATGATGTCGCTCCCTAAAAAGTTTACCACTGAAAACTAATTTTTGTGAAGGAAGATGAAGCACATTCTGACAAGCAGGCAAATCAGGAGGGAGAAGATAAGATTCCGCTTGATAAGAACAGATTATGATAAAAATGAACATAGTGCTTAACTTAGCACTTCTGAGATGTCTGTAGATAGGGAGACAAACAGGCCAAGAGCCTTTTTTTTTTTTTTAAATTGAGATAAATATCCATGTATTTGTTCAATATCCTAAACAAATGCAAATATCAGTAAATGGAGATAATTCTCCATCTCCTCAGAAGTACCAGCAGCTTGCTTTATATATCCCACATGCCAGTAGTTCCTGAGGGATAACAAAGGAAAAAAGAGGATACAATGGCTTCTCAGCTCCTCTGAGAGCTTAGAGAGAGAAGACACTGGGGTGTTAATTGTATCCAATTATTCCTGGAAGATGCAGCAGTTAAATTTTGTAGGCTCTCTCTAAGCTAGACCATTATGCTTAGCTGCAGACATTGCCAGAATTCTGACACATTTAAAAACCTCCTGGCAGACACAGGCAGAACCAAAATAAGTTTTTAAAATACATCCTCAGACTTAATATCTCAAACTTAATATAGCCTTTCCATTTAACGTCTCCAAGACTCACATAGTCTCCAAACTAATGGTTAAGTAGAATCTTACAGGTTTTGGTTTTTTTAGTTTCCTCACCTCTCACTTGGTTCCACAAATACATGTATGATTTTATGTTAGAAATTTGATACACTGGTTATTAAATTAGGAAGTTGCTCTTGTCTTTGCACATTAACCACTGAGTAGGCATCAGACTGAAATACATTTAATCAAATGATTCGTGAAAATGGCCAAGCAGAATGTTCCTGTACAGTTCACTGAGCAAAGAAGGAAAACACAGGAGCAAAAAGATTTATTAAGCTGGACTTCATAATCACAAATAATCATCAAATATGTACATGCATCGAGAGAAGTGTTGCACTTCTGAATTTGTCTTCCTACGCAAGGACCTCCTCCACATCATCCTCCCCTTCTTCCAGGTCACCTCTGGACCAGTGGGGCGAGGGCTGCAGTCTGGTGGCTGAGCACAGTTACTGAATGTCACTGGGATTTTACAGTGCTACTGTCAGGGGTCTAGAACTAATAACAACTGTTCATTTATTGCATCAAAAATAAAAGAATTTTCTGAAAAACTACTCCTCTGAAGGGAATTGTCTTCTGGTTCCTGTTATGCTGTGCTCCACAGAGGAGCTGTGAGGTGCCACCTTGGCCCTCCAATCCTGTGCTGATGCTGCCAGGATCCAAAATGCCATTTCTCCATGCTGACCTTTGGGCACAAACTACTCCAGAGGGCTCTGGAACAAAGGAGGAACCTTCTCACAGTTAGATGCCAGCTAAACCTTTCTATTGCAGCCCTTTGCTACAGGGAAGCCCTCATCCCTTGTGGTGTGGCAGTTCCCAGATCACATCTCCTCTCCCATCAGCTGCTGTAGCTGCCTCAGTCTGTCAAGCTCATAAAAGAACTCAAAAATGAAAACAAGCTCCTGTCCTCCTCTTCAACTCCCCAGCCACAACCCTGCCTCTGCACAATTAAAACCACAACTATGCAGTAATCACAGTAACTTAACTCCTCACAGACACAGAGCCCCTGAGTTGTGGCCAAAGCCACATCCTTAACTCACCAGGGGCATTGATAGGTATTAAAAATAAAAATAATCTAAACCAGCCTGAAAGAGCTGCCTCTTGCTTGTCAGATGCTTGGCCAACACTCCTTTCCATCTATAAACACAGCCCTTGAGTGCCAGGGGTGCAGGGAAACCGGAGAGCAAGAAAAGCTTTGTTTTCCCACTGCTCATCCAGGAAGGCACTGCAGCTTTTATCTTGTAAAAGCACCTCCCTTTTAGGAATGGAGGAAAAGTTGGGAATAGGCATGACCCCCACTCCTTAACTCTCAACATTCTCGCTTTGTCCCCACAAGGACGTGGATCTAAATAAATAAATAAATCAATCTAAACACAACCCAAACCTTAAGATTGCTTCTGAAGAGTTTTCCCCAGGATACCAAGGACATCTAAGTCTCTTGGACCACGAACTATAACTACTCTTTTAAGCAATTCTAGACAGAAGAAATCACACCATAGAAAGGTCAGGATCAGTGGGAAAGTGAAAATGGAGCTCCCAAGCTCAGTGTGTGTGGACAGGGGGAACTGAGCCAGGACTGCACAGGCTGCCCTTCCTGCTCCTGGACATTGCAGCACACACTGCAACGTGGGGCTTCTTCTGCTTCTGATCCAATAGGCTCAAGTGACAGTATCAAGGTTTTGCACAGCACAGTATTCCTAAAGCCTGGAAGGATCCCTGAGGTGAACTCCTGCCTGGCTTGGGTGTCAGGAAATTGTTTTGTCTTATGAGGAAGCCTCATTATTTGTGTTAGAGAGGGAAACAGGCCTGAACTTAATTCTTGTCATCCTCACAAACCTTGAGAAGGTTGATGTTGTATTGTGCTGGTATTTTGTTTGTTTGTTTGTTTAATATTATATTTCTACAGAGGTCATTCCTCCAATGCTTGCTTACTTACATTAAGGTAGGAGACATGGATGTCACCAGGCTGGGTGGTCTGTCCCTTCTTAGGGTGGGTTTTGCAGGAATGTTGTTGTTCTTCTATATTTGTATGCACAATTATTAAATGGAGTCCCTTCTGGGTGCAATAATGCCACTCCCTAACCAATGCATAAAGAACAGCCTCAGGGGTGACACAACAACACAAGGGATGAAGGAGAACAGTGTTTCTCCTGCCCTGTCTCTAAATTCCTTGACATTAAGAGCTTTTTGAACTTAGTGTTCCCAAACAATGTATGAGACATGTATAACTAATGTGATGGTAAAAAGAACATGAAGCTTTGATGGAGAAAACTATATACCCTTTTTGTAAACTGCAGCTTTTCACAGCTTGAATTAATAGATTTATTTCATTGTTTTCCAATTTCAAAAGCACAGAGCTGGCTCTTATTAAAAAGTATTATTGGTTTATCTTTTACAGGCACAACAGCAAAGAAAAATGAAGACTAAAGAAGCGCAGTTGAATTCATATGGTCAGTAAACACTGACTCTTTGTCTGATTTATTCTTCATCCTGTATATGCTCTTTAATCCTTTTCCTGGGACTCAATTTGTTTCCATTTTCCACATTTGATTTTCATATTGAAATTTGCAAGAAAAAACAATTTGCCAGCTAAATGAGGATTTATGAGGAGCACACATCCCCACCTAGGCTACGTCAGGCTGCGTGCACTTCAGTGGGTGCTCAACCAGGAAAGGTACTCCAGGATTGCAGCAGCACTGCTGAGATGTTTCCACTTAGAGATGATCAGAAATGTATTGCAGAACAGAGGCCATATTTCCTATTACACTTTTTAATTGCTCTATTTCTAAAAGTTTTACCACAGCACTGAGAGTTTGGTTCCTCCCCTTTGCAATAGGTTTTATGATGAACCATAACTTTCTGTTCACTCCTGCCAAAATATACCCGGCATCAATTTTCTTTCATTTTTGTTTCTCAAACACTACACACAAAGACAACACTATAAATATGTGACATGACTAAATGATGAAGCAGCAGCTTCCTGCTGAAATTTTAAAGCAAGATAGACATTGTTTTAGCTGAGGAAGCCATTTAGAGACCAGCTGTTCCCACTGAAAAGATGTGGCAGCCATCAGCAGAAATAAGAAATGCTTTCTCTGTACATATTGAAATGAGTTTTATCTGCCTTTCCATTCTGCTTTGTGTTCCTGCTGGTGAAAAGACAAAATTCATTTCACACCCAGATTTCCTCGCAAGCACAAATGTTAAAGGAGAAGAATGTGTATCTTTGCACCCAAACACACACTGAGGTGAGATCAAAACCAGGAGCTACAGAGCATTTTACTTCTGCACAGTGATAAACTCATGAACAGCCTGGAATGATGAATGAGCTGGAATTGAAGGCAAAAGGACAAACTTGTGGGCATCTCCTAAGCTAATTTTCCCAATTTATTTGTTTCTGGGTGGTATTTGTGTTTTATATTATAATTAGAAGAAAATAACTTGGTATATGTTGGATACCACTGCATGAAAACACAGAATAAATGTGGATAGTTTTGTGACACCTGAAAATACTCTTTCACTGGATCTTAGATTTAAGGTTAGTGCTAATCACTACAGTCACATTTTAAAAAGTACCGTACAGTTACTCAAGAGTTTCAGCTCCAAAAATATCTTAGACTGTATATATCAAGAGACTTTTCACCTGATTATATCTGTTCAGAATACAGTCTTCAAATGATCATGACAAAACAGACATTGTGGTTTGCATACAAAAAGAGGTTAAGAAGTCGACAGAACCAACATCTCTCCTCAGAGACAGTATAAAAATCATTATATCATATTAAAGATTTTGCTTCTTTTGCCACAGGCAATCAATTCCAAAAATTTGATTAAAAAAAGCATTGCATTAGTGTGGTATTCTCAAGCTGCTTCTTATTAACATTTTATTGTAGCATACTCTAATGACAACTGGTATCAGCTCTCATTATTCTAAATAAAGGGTACAGTCATTTTCTTCTTAATGACTGAAATGAAATGTGTCCATAGGGACATTTTAGTTTACTTTCTCACACAGTGTAATATTGCCATTATTAATACTTCTTGAACAACGTGTCAACTAAAGTTATCTTTGCACAGTCACCAGATTTGAATTTTTAAATATGTGTAGTCTCTGTCATATGCAGAACGTTAGTCCTTCAAATACAAATAACACCACCTTGAAATGTTTTAGTGCAGCAATAAAACTATTCACCTTGTGACTGCAAGAAAAAACAACACAGAAATAGTAGCAAATTAAACTTCACATACTTGTGAAACAGGTAATTGCCACAAAACTCAGGTAAAAGAGAGGTTATGATTTGTCCATTGCTGTGCTAACCTGCAAGTCAAATACAAAAGGAGGAATGGAACGAGAGTTCCTTGGTCTATAAACTGCCTGAAAACAGCAGCATCCCTTTTGGTCAGTGCTGAAGGCAATGAAATCCTGACACAACTAGGATGCCTCTGGACAGATGTACTTCAGTATAAACAAACACACAAGGAAATAGCTATTTTTCTGCACTTCCAAAACAACGCAAATAAAGAATAGCTATCGCCTCAAGGTATTAACCAAAGATTTGAGTTTACAACCCAATCAGAGCAATATAACAGCCACCAAGAGAGCTGCCCCAGTTCCACCAATTGTCCACACAAAATCCCACCCTTTGTAGGGCTTTTCTTCTCTGAATCAGGTCACAGACAGGCAGACGTGTCACTTACACCCCGATGGCTTGGCCCTCAAACTAACTGCCTATGCTTCTATTTTCAAAGGCACTTTAGAGCCAAAGGATGCAGACAGTTGCTTGGGGGCATGAGGGAGAGTTTAAGGGAGGCTGGCACGAAACCCAATTGATTTCCAATCCAGGCAGATACCTGCGTGATACCCCTGCATCCAAAGTAAATCCCCACCATGTACCTCTTTCCATCCTGGGTAGGTGACTAGCACTGAAAATCCCTTTGCTATAAATTTTCCTGAAATCAATGGCTGCTCAGGACTTGGGTAAACATCAGTTAGAAGAGCACATCCAGAAACCTAAACAGAACCTTCAGAGTTGGCCCCATTTGGTGGTTTTTCTTGTCCTTTGTTCTGAGTCCCTCACCAGGACCAGGGAGCCAGAGCTGGTTATTCACATGCCAGGCTCCTGGGGCACTCACCAGCTCCTCACAGGGTTAGACAAACAGGTAGAAACAATTAAAGGCACCCAAGTTTCCTTCTCAGCCAGTTGCCTCTTCCTGCTAAGTGTCCTCCTATACATCAGGTTTGTGTCAGACACAGTGACCTACATAAAAAGCCATTTTGGATGGTGGCTTTAGGAGTCCCCAGCTATCCTTCTGCATTTACCCATTCCAGTTGGTGCTTTCATTAGTCCCGGCTGGAATGTGTGAAGTCTGCCACCCTCCCTGGATCACACATGCTTCACACTAGCTGTTCCCACCATCTCTCACCAAAATATCTTTGCTTAAGTCTGCACTTATTTTGTACCAAATCCTGGGTTTCTGAGGGTCATGACTCCTTCTGTCACTATCTGAAATAAACAAAACTTTTTTTACTCCCTGAGCAAATGAGTTTCATGGAAAAAAATGAGGAACCCTTGGTTTGAATGCTCTGAAGGGACACTTCCTGACTTCTTGTCTTCCCGTGGTCTCCAGCATGTTAATAATTACTGGATTTGCAGGGTTAGGTTACATTTATAAGACTTCTTTGAGGGGTCATTATTGTGCTGCGACAAGTCTCTTAAACCCAATGCAGAGCTTTTTAAAACTCAACAACTAATGAAGTTCGTCTACTCTGAAGAGGAAACAGGGTGTGCAGAAAATAAAGGGGGAGACGAAAAGCAGAATTAAAAAGATGTAAAGGCTACATTAAAAATAAAGAGGGTCATAAATTGCAAAAGGATGCTATAGGAAGCAGTGTATTATATTTTCTGATACCAGATTAAACGTATTTTATTATCAAATATTAGTGCTTTTAAGTATCTAAACCCTAAATAATCTGGGAATCACTAGCTGAAAGAAAGCTTCTTTAAAACCCTGAGCCTACAAGATTAATTTTGACTCCTGTTGAGTAAACAAGTAGATATTCTCATCAGCCACCATCCTGTACCACCATAAACCACAGAACTTCCCTTGGCTTTAGAGCAAGGACCACAATTACAGGGTAGAAAGTTGCTGCAATTAATGACCCTATAACCCTTGACACCAAAGGATCCCGGACTCAGACCTCACCCCAATCACCCAGATCAATGAGCCTTGCACACATTTCTATGGAAGCAGTACCAGGCATCATGGTTTTGAAGACCAGAGAGCTAAATAACCTTGTGTCTTTCAGGTTTATTTTTATTTTAAAATCATATCAACCACCTGACCAGGTAGACATCTGGAAAGGAGCAGGTGTGGCAGAAATCATGGCTGAGTTCTGAGATTTTGTGCTGCTTTTACTGTGTCTGAAAAGAGACTCTAATTTGGTTTTAATAAAAAGTAATTGAAAGTAATTTAATACCAATTGATTGTTAAGGGGATACATTTTGCATTTTATCAAGTCTATAGAAATGCAGTATAATTAACTCCAAACTGCATAGGCAATAATGTAATTATAATCTCAGCAACTTAAAATTTCCAAGCATTGTTTAAACAGTTAATTAAAATTTTAAAAGATAGTGCTGTATTACATGTCTATAACGTTAATTGCTAAAAAATGCTAATCGATATTTGTTAAGTAATCCAATTAATTGAATAGTCTAATTTCTAGCACCTCTGAAGCTAAATAAATACAGCTTCATGGATCTGACTTAGAAACTATATAAATATCCAGATATTGATTTAATAATCAATTCCATATTAAATGCTTGCAAGTTATTTATTCGTTATAGAACCAGGGCCAGCTTGAAAGCAACCAGATGCAGGTTTTAGTTCTATCGCTGTTCAGGGTGCTGTACAAATACAAATCTGAGCTCACTGCTCTGACATTCTCCTTCCGAGTGTTCTGAGTGAAATGTTTGGTGCATTGGCCGTGCAGTCGCAAGCTCAGAGTATCTTCATGTCACCTTTTACAAGGGGGTAACTCTGCTGAAGCACAGAACTGATGTTGCTTGAAATGAACAGACACAGGGGCCTCATTTCCAGGGCTGCTGCTGCCAGGGGAGCCCTCCATGTCCAGGAGCTCCTGGGGACCTGCACTTTAACAGGATTCCCTTTTTGCAGTCCCACTCCTGTTCCTCCTCACCACGTTACACAAAGAGACTTCCCAGCACAACAAAAGATTGCAAAAGCTGCTTTAAAAATTTCTGCTTCTGTCCTCTGTGCTGATAAACCTTCCCTGTGGAAGACAAAACACCCCTTTGTAACTTCTTTGCTTGCTGTAAAGATACATCCGGAGATGGCTTACAACTGTAAAAAGATTTACCCTCAATGAATTATCCACTGGTGTTTATTGGTGAGCATTGGTAGCATTGGTACTAACTGCCATTTTAACATACTTCCAATAAACCATGATTAAATTATTGAACTCTCACTGTTTTCTTTTCCTCTCCTCACTAAATCCTGTGTCTGTGACACCCTGAACAGAGCTAAATCCACCTCTGCTACTCCAATTAGGCATTTGCTCATTATACCTACGTCAGCTCCTGATTGAAGACTCACCAGGGCAGAGCCACCTCATCATCTCTCTCGGCAGTTCTCACACAATGTCAATATTTTCCAAAAACTACGGTTTCTAAATAGCATCACAAAGCTCAGTTTTAATGGATTTGACAAAGCAGTGCATCAGCACAGGAGGCAGTCAGGAGATATTTTGCTGGATCAATTCTTAAATAAATGTGCCTGTTGCACAGGTGAATTAAGGGGCTGCATGAATAAAGATCACAAGACAGGAAGAGGTGTCATTTTATTTCTGGATTTCAATTTTACGCCTTCACCATTCACATATTTCTCTTGAGGTTCAATACGCAAGGAGAGACATTCACGGGTCAAAGTGCACATGATGACAAGCTTGACAAAGGTGCCCCAAAGCTTCCATACCTCAATTTTATTTAAAAAGAAAATAGAAAAAAGTCTTTCTAACCCTTGGGCTTGTTCCAGAGGCAAGACAGTAAACAGATTACTGGGCTTGCAGATTCCCTTTTTCCTAGTATTAATTTTTAAATTGCCCTCTAATGGACAAGAGGTTAAGATAAATAATCAAGGAGGGTGGGAAGTGAAATGGAAAGTAAAAGCATACCAAGGTGCAGCATTTAACACTGTCCTCAGCACAAACCATTTCTAAGTGTGTGTTGCCCACACTGTATCAGAACTCTGGCTCTTTGACAGGCTTCTCCAAAAACTGTGTGACAGTTTTCACTGTAAGCAACACTGAAGGACAGCAACTTGATTCCATCATTTCATGGTTGTCAGCTCTACAGACAGGAAGGTATATTTTAGGACAACACACTTTTCAGCAGCTGCTTGCATGAATAAGAACACACTTCCATCATTAGTCATTTAGCCCATATAATGTGACAACAACATTTATTACAGAAGCTTGGAGATTCATGACAGTAGAAAGAATTCAGCATTGTTCTTTATATAATTTGCATGTGTTGAGTGCTTCAAGGAGACAATGTATTTGAACTTCAGTAACATTTGTCTTCCTCCTACCTTAATTTACTAGGTAGTCCTGAGACAGAATTGACTTCCAAGGCTTCAGAAACTTGTGAGAAGCCACTATTGGATCAATATCCCACTGTGAAGCTCCAGTCTGGCAGCAGGTGAACTGCAGCACTGTCTCTTTTAAAGTGAAACACCTAAAAGTGAAACTGATTTTTGCATTGAAAAATAATAGCCAGTGATCAGAAAGATTTAACTGATTTGATCTGTGACATGGGAACAATTCTGATTATAAGAGAACTATCCCTCATTCCATCCTGTCCTGGTTACAGTGGCTGGGACCAGTTTGTCACTGTGTGGGTGTGGCCAGGGCTGTGTAATCTACACCCTGTGTGTCATTGCTCATGGATTGTTAATAATGGATAGTTTGCAGCAGCTGCCCAGGGCACACCTGACCCCTCAGTGTACTGGGCAGGTGTTAAAGAGCCCTGCGAGACAGGGGAGTGTTTCTGTCTCCACACCAATGACTCTGCCATGATAACTCCCCTCTGGGGAGGCATCAGCACCTTCACACCCAGCCTGAGGGGTCAGGTCTGCTCACGGGCTATCAAGGATTCCCAAAATATCCCCTGACTCACAGAGTAAATCACCCTTTGTGGAACTCCTCACCCTGGGGGAGGGGCTGGGCATTCCCACCTGAACCTCAACATATTAAATCTTGGGGTTTTGGGACTGACACTCACTCACTCGTGGGATCCAGACGAGGACCAGAACCTTGACAGGGCTGTGACTGCCACTCTTGACCAGACTGTGACCATCATCCTTACCAACAGGTTTCTTCTCTCCTTTCACTTTGCACTCAGGGGCCCACGTGGGGCTCAGCACAGGGGCCAATGAACACCATCCTGTTTGTGCCCCAGGGGGCTGGGTTGTGCATCTGTTCTTGTACGTCAAATGGATTTTTTCTCTGTACCCTTGTACTTATTGTGATCCTTTTATTAAATTGTAATTCTGACTTGTAATCTCTTTCTGAGCGGAGCTCATTTCTCCTGCCGGTTTCCCTTTAAACCAGCACACAACCTCTTTAAGTCCATTCTGTAGCAGTGTCCAGCCTTGCCCAAGTCCCTCACAGCAATAACTGGCTTATACCAAGCTCACACATGATCCTTGTGGGTCCCTTTCAACTCAGAATACTCTGTGATTCTGTGCTGATGCAGCCAAGCCTCCTCCTAGGTTTTCTCTTCCCCTTGCACATCTGTATAGAAAAGGAATGACTCGACTCTAAATGAAAACGGCAATCAAATTGCTTTGCCAGAGTTTCAATGCCAAGACACCAAAGACATAAATGTGCTGTTTGGGTTGATCCTGCAGTGTTGGAACAGCACTGCTGAAAGAAGCTTTGATGAGTAAGAACTGAATGCTGCAGAATTAAGGTAGGATTTACCTTGCAGCTATTCATCAAGAGCCTATGACAGCCTGATAAATACAGACCAAGCATCTGGAGAGTCTTGGGTTTGACAGGTAAATCAGGTAATAATAAAGCAAAATTTAATCCACTTAGTTTACTGGCACTTTCCAGATTACCAACCAAATAAATGGAAGATGCCTCAGCATTGCACAAACGTTAGGTTGTGTCTCAGAAGCAGCATCTCCTTTTGGTATCCACAGCTCCTCTCGCATGTCAGCTTGCACTGGGAAATCTGCATGTTTCCCCAAGTTGGACAGGTACCCAGCTGACTGAAAAATCCACCCCAAATCCCACTAAGATTCCTCTGAGCAAACACAATAGGTTAAGAAGGAGAAAAATCCTTCAGTCCACATACACGTTCTTGGGGTGGGTCCCTTCCAACTCAGCATATTGTGTGATATTGTCCAACCCTGACATTGCCTGCTCACACCATTCAATTAGGTAACAGAAGATGCTTTAAGGCTTAAATGAGAATAGAATTAATACAATTCCTTTAGAAGTCCCTTGCTACCTCAGTCTCAGTTGTTCTGTGAGCATCACTCAGAGCCAAAGCTCTGACAAATTTATGTTGCATCTCATATACAATTCAAAATATAGTTAAAAGTAGGAAAACAAACCACTCTTCTTGCCATGCACTACAAGATTTTGTGTGTGTTTATTTTCCAACCAGTCATGCCAGAGATGCTTCAGGCCTACTAGAAATTCCTTAACATCTGATGCATAATGAAAATATTTAATGTAGCGTAAACACTCCTCTTTTCTTCCTCCCTCCCCCCCCACCCCACCCCTCCATTTCTGAAGTGATAACCAAACCCCTGGGTTACTGTACAGAGATGAACAAGGACTAGTTCCAGCTAATTCCTGTCTGAAAGACCTTGAAACCAGCCCCAGATACTTCCTATTTGTGAACAGTTCAGCAAGGGGACCCCAGGTCTTGGTGCAGAAGTTGGGTGTTTTGCAGAAGTACAAGCCCTAGTCAGTACAACATTTGGAACCCTAGAATTCCCTCCTGGCTGCGGATGCCCAGGTGACACACATCCCCTCTCACTCCAGTGTCACAGCTGCAGTTCCGGGGATATCCTTCCTCACCACTGCTGAGCAGGAGGAGCAGTGGCTGATGAGGGAAGTGGACACATTCCCCACAATGCCCCAGTGGTTCCACTTCCAAGGAAGGATTAGGATTAGTTTTCCACATCCCCAAAAGGTCTACATTTTCTTTCTAGAGGAAAATCCTTCTGCCCCTCCCTGGACTGCTTCCAAATGAAGGCCTGTAGGACCAGGCTGCCTTTCAAAATATCACATCATGTGATGCAAAAAATAACTTGCCAAGGTTTTTCATGCCTATGGCCATCACATTAAAAAGTAATCTCAAAAATTCAAGGTTCTAGTGACCTATATACTGTCATCTTTTAGGAAAGCATAAGCAGAAACATTATGGAACCAGCTATGTAAATATAGTTCATTTAATAAAAATGTAAATAAGATTCACAGAAGAGACTTAGAAACCTTGAAATATTTATTTTAAATGAAAGGGATTAAGTCCTCAAGGTAAGATTTGTTTCTAATCTTGTAACTCCAGTATTGTAGGACTATTGTGCTTTATTTTATTTATTAAAGGACAGTTCTTTAAGATAAATACTTTAACCTACTCTAGCATACTTACTGCTACTTTATATTAACTTTCAAGGACTTTTGATTATTGCCATCCTGGTCTGGATTCAAACCAGCACTTTAGAGCAGAAATGTTCAATATCTCATTACTAGTGTTTTCCAGCCTTAATCATTTCCACAAATACATTTGTCCCTTTGTATTCATACCTGATTTGGCTTGACAGCATCTGACAAAGAACACTTGACTGAAGATGAAACAAAAAAAAAGTCGAAGTAATCACCATACAGACTTTATTTATAGGAAAATAAAGGAAGAAAATGGAAGTGTTATTTTGTATTTTACCTGCAAAAGAGAAACAAATAGTGATGATCTGAGCCAATGATTTACTGAAAACATAGGACATCAGCAATACTTAAATGGCATATTAATTGTACTTTCAATGATGAACCAACAGTGAAGTTGTATCTATAGACTTCCAGGGAAAGAATCTGGTGCTTTTAAGAAATATATATTATGTGAAGCTGTTTTTACAAATTCATTTTTACTAATACCATTTGACATGGAGGTCAACTGTGCTTCCTGCTCAAGCGTTATCCAAAAGGCGGACTGATATCTGCCTTCTAAAGTCAAAGCCTCTTTGAAGAGCTGGGAAAAAATAAAGGATTGACAGGATAATTCTAAGAAATGGATGAGGTGGATTCTACCCAACAGTAAAAGATACCTATTGTGAAGATTTTTCAACTACAGCAAAATTTTACTTCTTTTTGTCCCTCAAAATACACTGTGGATAGATAAAACCAAGCAGTGAGAGATAGAATCACAGAATGATTAATGTTGGAAAAGCCCTCCCAGCCCACGGAGCCCACCCTGTGCCTGACGCCCACCTTGTCCCCCAGCCCAGAGCTCTCAGTGCCACGGCCAGTCCTGCCTTGGGCACCTCCAGGGCTGGGCACTC
>JAWWEU010000020.1:732241-768250 GCA_035583155.1 Acropternis orthonyx
CCCCTGAGCCTCCTTTTCTCCAGGCTGAGCCCCCCCAGCTCCCTCAGCTGCTCCTGCTGCTCCAGCCCCTTCCCAGCCCCGTTCCCTTCCCTGCACACGCTCCAGCCCCTCAGGGTCTCCCTTGAAGTGAAAAGCCCAGAATGGGACAAATAATAATGAGATGTGTTACAAACAAATATGCTAGATTTTTAATACCAGGCAAGTAATGTCAAATGGGTAAACATTCATTAGAAGAAACTAATTCTTATGATCTTTATTTCCTAGTCCTTCCCAATCTAATCAGATATGCAACAAAACCTGAAAATCAGTACGGAATTCAGCTCAAAGCCACTGTGGCACTGAGACACAGCAGCAGCAGCAGCGTGCTGCCAAACCCAAGTTTGGGAGCCACTTTTGTAGCGCATCCCCACACCAGTCTGAGTCTATTTCCAATAGAAGTGAGAAAGCAAGGAAAGGGAGAATTGCAGTCATCAATCCCAGAAAAGAAAAAGACTTGACTCAGAACTTCAGGATCAGCAGGAGACAGAACTACTGTAATGTAGTAAATGTGTTTCTCAGATGACAATGAAAGACCTCAGAGGCTTCAGGCACTTGAAGCTTGAAGGCCAAAGCAAAAATAACCTGAAGCTTGTTATTAACTACATTGTCATAAACTGCTGGTCATCAGAACCAGTGTTTGTGGAGAGGATTTAAAAACATGTAGTACTGAGACCAAATTATCCTGAGCATTGTTTCCTCAGAACTGCACTGCAGGTAATTACACTCTTTACTGGAGATGCAATGCAAGCACAAAGGCTGGAGCAGAAAATGCACAAAGGGTTTAAAATATTTACAACAGCAGTACCGTTTCTATATATATCATGATAGCTAAGTTAATGCTGGATTTTTAATTAAAAAAAATGGTGTTTTCAGGAGAAGCATTTATTAGCTACAGGAAATTAAAAGTGGTTATGAGCAGGTAAGGAAAAAATAAATAGAACATTGAAACCACAGATAGCTACCAGCGACAAAAGTCCCAAACTTCTTTGGGGAAAAGCAGAAGGCCAGTGGGAATCAAGAGACAAATGCTTCTGATAAATCTGTTCTAAGCTTCTCTGCTCAGAGTATCAACAAGGTTGCTAAATTATAAAATCTTTGGTAAAAACTTATGTTGTGATAATTTAGTTCAATTGCAGCCCTTGTCTTATGGCATGAGGAATTAAAAATTACACATTTCAATTCAGAAAACACAGAAGGAACAAACACACAATTTAAGTACACTCAGTCCAATTTATGTGCTGGATTTATTTATGTGTTTGATCCCCAGCTGCCTATCGTTCCATTTAGCTGGATATACACAGGTATGAGGCACTGCCTGCTGCACCACCCCCTGCCCTGTTCTGCTTCAGGCTGAGGTGGCAACCAACCACCGCACCAACTGGAACCTGCCAGAGCACGCCAGGTGCCCAGCTGGGGCCCTGCTGAACTCTGCTCTCACTGGGGTTCAGTTCCCCAGCCCTCAGGAGCTCAAGGCTGCCCTGCCACAGTTTATTTGCACCTGGTAAAACAGCTGGCCCAGCCCCAGGGCAAGAAGGGGCTGAAATGTGCTCTGGTGCAGAGCTCCAGCCTGCGTGAGCTCTCCTGAAGTCCTGACAGGCTGCACCAGCCCAAACACCAGACCACGCTCCAAGAAAAGTGTAATTCAGATTTATGAGAAGACATTTCATATCCAATATAATTGATTACCCACTGTAATGTGAACAGAACCTAATTTTACTAATGAACCTATGCATAATCCACCAAAGCACTGAATAACATGGAGACCACAAAATGCCAAGCCAGATGTCATCCATGGTGAGGATAATTTTCCCAGATGGCTCTGTTTCCTCTCACTTTTTGCTGCCTTCATGTTTGAGAAGATGGCATTTAGCTCGGGAGGGAGCTCTGATCTCCCCTGTCTGTGCGTTTTGTGCTACCACAGCCTGTGTTCTCTCCCAAGACACCATCTTATCCCAGGAAAAGGTTGGAATTGCTTGTCTGCTCCAGCAAATTTTGATAAATGTATTATCTGATTAAAAATAATATAACTGTACATGCACAATCTAAGCAAGATTGAAGTTAACACATCTCTGTGGGTCTGTTACAGAAGAAAAACAAGATTAAAACTCTTGAAATTTTAAAATATTCAGTCATGGAGTTGGTGTGGAAGTGAAACAACACACATACCTTATACCAAGAAAAATGTGCCTTAGTGGACAAAAAATTGTGTGTTGTTAAAATGATTCTGTTTGTTGGCTTGATTTTTTTATTTTTCTTTTTTTCTGTAGTAGAACCAGTTATAAAATTAACAAATCATGGATTCTTTCATTCAAAACAGGAATCAGCATGAGGGCTAGCCACAAATTGCATACATTTGTAATGGAAATACTCCTTTGTATCCCATGTGTTAAAATTACAAAGCCTTTTCCTAAGTGACAGGATGTACTGTCAAAAGACACAGAACTGCTCAAACTATGAAATTAAAAGCTGAAATTCAGCTTTATATGCCAGAATGCAAACTCAGACTCCAATCAGTCAGAGCCTGTAGCATGGACCAGCATGGTTAATGTGGTGGGTTCATTACCAAACACATTTAACTTTCTAAACCAATTATTTTTACAGAAGAAAGCCTGCACACATTCTTTTCTGTATATGCAATCAATCCTAGTGAAAATTATACAAAGTAGGTTGTAAATAGATCTCCTGAGTTTGCAGCCTTCACCAAATTATAGAACTGAAATGCAAAAGGAAAAGGGTAGGTCTGGGTGGCAGACGAGACATTGCTATTAATGAAGAAAAGGCAAGTATTTAAATTGAGAAGACATCTTGATGCCTTCTATGCAAGCTGAATAGGAGAACATAATAGGAAAATAAAACAGCTATCAGACAAGATAAATAGGAACACATCAACAGGGACTGTACGGAATTAGAATGGCACAGCAAGGGAAGCAAAGACTGTAGAAGAATATACTAAAATTTTTACTTTGCATTATAATGTCATCTTAGAAACAGATGGCAAAATGCCACTAGAACAGGAAGATGTCAAGAAATAATAGTGTCAGCAGCTATATAAAGAGCTGAAAGATGCTTCAGACTACCTTGTATTTGTAAGGCTGTGCTCTACAGAGTCTTAAAATAATTTCATCTATGCAAGCAGAATAAGCCAAGACACTGCAAACTCTTGCCTAGCCCACCAGTCACTTTTAAAAACAGAATCTGGATTCAAGATCAACCCAGATTCAGAAAACCAGGAGAACATGTTTGTTTCTATCATGTTCTAAAGCAGCAGCATTGTCATACCTTGTTATAAACCATACACTGTTCAATGCATGCTTAGGATTGTTTATTAAATTTGTCATGACTAATTAGGAACTGATGGAAAGAGTGGAATGGTACCAGGAATAGAGACTGATTTGGGAAAACATGCTTTTAATGTGAAGGTCTACATCAATGTTATCAATAAATTCTTTGTGGTCTCTAAGGAAACGAAAACGAACCACAATACGGGTCTAAGAGCACATCAGGATCCAGAATACTTTAGAAAAGACAATCTATGGAGAACCATAAGTCTCCAAACATTAAAATGCCTTTCTTACCTTCCCAGGTAAACCCTAAATGTGTATTTTTCAAGGAATTCCTCTTAGTGCCACACAGAGGGGAATTTACTTGCATTAAATGGGAAGAAGGAAGGAACAAGATAAGACAAACAAGGGAAAATGTGGCATTAAAGAGCTACAATATGCTCAAGGAGATTTATTTATTTAGTTACACTTGGTGGGATAACAGACTTTGAGACAAGAAAGAGGTAAAATATGGAGAAGGGACAGAGGGAGAGCTCCTAAAGCCAACCTGCCTGGCACGTCAGGGCTGTACAGCCAGAGCCCAGGTTATCTTTAGAGGCTGATTCTGGAAAGCCTTGGCAATAAAGATGAATAATCTCAATTCTGTAATGGGAGTATGACTCCAAGAAATCCTACACAGCACCAGGACTTGCCAGATACAAAACATACATACATTTTTGGTTTTCTGCTTCTTCTTTGTAACTTTGTAAAATCAAGATCTTATCCTAGACTTTCTCTGAAATGCTAATGGTAAGGCTTGAGCTGTCTTTAAAATTGAAGCTTGAGTTGTCTTTAAAATTAACTATTACATGACAAAGCTAAAAAACCCATTTTATATTAAGTTGCACATGAAACAAGTCCCTCATTTCTCGAGCTTTTATTGCATTAATGGAGTTTTATAAATTGCAGCATGTCTTTGAGTACCAGATGCACCAAAAATCAGTGTTACGAGCTGAGTGCAGGCTGGGGACACACAGCAAAGAGCAACCCACGGCATCAGTCACAGACATCCAAAATCTGTCTGCTAGGACAACAAAACTGTTGCATTACTGGTGAGCTCAGTAGGGGGGAAAAAAACTAGTACCAAAGTATAATAAACTAATTTTCGTTATTAACATTTTTCATGTTTTTATTTCATATACATATTTATGCATTTGTATTTAAACCAGCTATGAATAAGCCCTTAATTCCCAGTTGTGTTCAGAAGTCTGGATGTCTCAAACTGCAGGGGAATCTGCCAAAATGAAGGTTGCAATGGTATTTTGTAGACTTCAGCAAATTTAGTTGAACTCTCTAACTTAACCATTTTCCATTTATAATATGGGGGATGTTAGATCATTTGGGTAATAAAACACAGATTGTTGACTGGATCAGTTATTTTAAGGATATAGTGCATGGAGAACATATATTTCAATTTATTCCCCCCAAGGCTGTAAAAGCAGCCATAAAGCAATCAGAAAGCAGGTAAAGAATTACTTTTATGGCAGGCTAAATGAATGATAATTATGCAACAAAACAGGAGGCATAAGTAGCTGGAGATCTTTGTTTCCTTGTTCCTTTAGGCTCGACAATCCTGCTGACAATACTGAAGAGTTTGGATAAGTAACTATTACAGTGACACATTGCCAAAGCCACTATGTTGTGTTTTGGCAATTTAAACCAATCATTACATCCAGCAATGACTCATCAAGGCAATAAATACTAGGGAGTGGGATCAGGGAGGGAAGTTTCATCTACCAACACAATTCCCACAATTGAAATGGGAATTCATGTTGTGTTTCAGCAAAGAGAACTGAAGGTACAAAGGAATTGAAACCCTTCAGTATAAACAAAGCCCTTTTCCTGGCCATTTCTGTGATTCTCTGACAGCTACTTGTATCTCACAAAAACACATATGTTTTTAAATGTAAACTACCCCTTTAAAGCATAGTTTCCATAGCAGGTAGCAAATGAGAACACATGACATTTCTCACACTCGTAAAAGAAATGAAAAAAGGTAAGTCACTCCAGAAGAGATTTGCAGTTCAGTCATGAACCAGAATGAATTCAGAGAGAGATTTAGACCCCTTGCACAAAAGCTGATCCAGCAGTTGTTGCATAATATATATTGTGCTTCAGCAGAATGGAGCCTGCCTTATATCTGTGCTAAGTGCATTTATAGTGAGTTCATATTCACCTGCACACAGGGGATGGATAACAAGCCCCATTTGCTCTTGTGCTCACCTCTGCAGCCACCCAGGTCCCCTCTGCTCCAGCAAGGAGGGGGCAGCTCATTCCAACACGACTCAAGTCAAAGGTAATGGGGTTCTCAGGAATGGTGCAGTTGCAAGTGTGTTATCCTGAGTTATCCGTCATCCTGTATCCTCTGGACTTCCCTATAACCCGGGGTCTCAGCTCGCCACTGTCTCAATTAGGATTAACCTAATACATTCTTCTACGGGTAAACCATGGAATCAACCCCCCTATTTTATTATGTTACACTGTATTACTTTTTTCTTCAAGATTTGTTCTACACTTCTGCAAACTGCTGCAATCAAACTGGTTTGGTCACAGCTTTGAACGAGATGCTACACACGCTGTTTTCTGGTTATGTTCTACTGTACTCAACTTCAGAGTTGCAAACTTCTGCATCAGCCCTTTAGAAGGGATTCTTCCACTCAGCAGATAATCCCTGTTCTAGAGTTTCGCTGCTATCTTGCATAATTTTACCACAACTAATAGCCTTACAGCCTAAAGTTATTTTTATTTTTAAAATAAAAATAAATTCATTGCAGCCTCCTTCCTTATTAACTTTTTTTTTTTTTTTTTTTTTTTTAGAAAGAGAAGTAAAAAATTTTAAGAGTATTTCTAACAGTCAGGGCCACAAAGGTGAAAGACACAGAGACCTTTCATCTTGTAATTCAGCCAAAATGTGGTACAATATATTTCAGGTATTGCAGCTGGACATGAAAGGCATTTGGGGGAACAATAGCTTTAGAAAAAGTAATTTGCTCTGTATTTCACAATATAATGAAGACATTTATTTGTGTTGATGTCTTCAACACCACAGGCCGGGTCTGGCACATAATTGCATTCAACTGCCCCTCACCTCTTTGGTATTAATGGGCAATATTTTCTCCTGTACAGTTTGTATGGGTTTATTCTCCCTCTGAAATCTGTGATTCCGTAAGAAACAAACCAAATTAGAAATCCCTGCATTGCCACCACCAAGACCCTGGGCAAATCAACTTTAAGGACTGATTTGCTCAAGACACCAAGCCAGGCACTAAAGCACAGCTGGAGGGACTGAGGGTGTGGTTTTCTTTAAAAAAAAAAAAAAAGAGAAAAAAATAATGTTCTGGCTGGGCAAGGCTGCGTGACAGGGACTTTCTTTATCCAACATCATCCACCGAATCACAAATTTGACAAAGCATGTGTATGAAATTGATTCATATTGGTATCTCTGGTGGGTTACCTGCTTAGGAATTACATATTGCTAATAACCCCACTCAGATACTACAAACACACAAACTTCACCTTTTTAGTGTGATTCCTTTGTCCATTAACTTTATGAGTGAGTGACACATCATGTCAGAACAGCTGAATTTGAAAACTCAGGATCAGGCAAGAGGACAGTGTTCTATAGTTCCTTGCATGGCTCCTGTGCCCCATGGGGAAAACAAAAAAACGAAACAAAAGTTCTGTCTTTTTCTGCCATAGATAGGCTGTGTCAGCATGTTTCATTCTACTGCTAAGGTTTTTAATGCCACACAATTATCCCAGCTGAATCATCCAAGTTCCCTTTCAGAGTGCCCATGAAGGTTACTCTGCTTCTAACCTGGAGAGGTTGCTCTGTACAGACCCAGCTTGCTCTTCTTGACTGTCCACAGGAGCAAGAGGGACAACTTTCTCTAACTGTGCCCATAACTACGTGCAATATTCTCATTTCTAAGAATTGCCACAGAAAAATAAGCGTGAAAATTAAAGGAGTGAATTTATATTTTGCAAGAGGCAAACAGGTTTCCAAGGCACCTGGTGGCACAAGAACTGGAACTTGAGTAAACAAGTCTTTGGTAGTAGCCAAAGACAAAGGTTTAAAAAGAGTTTGTAATTTAGGAGACTGTTGAGCAAGTCAAGGGAGGAATGTTGACCTAGGGACAACTATAAAACAGATGAGTCTAGTTAAATCCATTTGACACCAAGGATGGGACCTCAGAATTACAAAGACCTTCTGAGCAAATAAAATAATGATCAGAGGAGCAACCCTTGAAATCAGGAAGTCAGGAGACAGAGAAGATACTGTCACAACTATCCAGCTATTAACCTACACACAACACAATGAGGTCAAGACACATGGAAGAAAAGTCCTAATCAGTAGAGTAGCATTGAGAAAGACCCTAAGGGAATGACGGAAGGACCTGTGTGAGGAAATCAGAGGGGAAGGGCGGAATAAACTGGTGCAGGAGCACAGAAGTCAAGAAGCAACATGGGAGAGGTGATGATTTAAGTTGTGATTCTTAGCAGGAAGAGGAGTGGAAAGTTCAGGCTGGAATAGATGCGTTTTTATCACCTTCCTCCAATATCAACATGAGAATTACAGCTCAGTTTTCCTCGCCTTTTATTTTTCTAAGGAACTTCTTTTTCATTAAAGCATGAAAAAGTAAGATGGAGCTGTAGGAAGGCTGTGGGCCTGGCATATGGTATTTAATCATCCCATCCTTTGACACTGCAAACTTCATTATATCACTGTATAATCTTGTATGGTGTCATTGTGTATTACAGCTTCTTCTCTCAATAAAAGAATTGTTTTGGCCAACCCTGCATGGAAAATCCTCATGAATTTATGCTGACTAGGCCAAAATGAATTACAGGTGCTCCTTGCTTCCCTCTTAATAACCCATGGTGCTGCATTAATGCAGCTCCACCCTGCTCAGGCTTCCAGCATTTCCTAGGAGCACACAGCCTTCAGTACTCTCTCTTCGCATTTGGTGTAATCCTCTTAAAATTATACAATTATTTCAGTTTCTCAAACTTTACTAATTGAATAGGTCCTGTCCCTTGTTACATGTCTGTGGAACTTGCTCAGAAAGGCAGGGAGCTCACAAGAGATTTCACATGGAAATACATTTTTGGGAAGACTCCCAGCTTGATGGATAAACTTTGGCCAGTAGAGGCCAGTTGGCACCCAGTTGACACACATCGGGTGGGGGAGCCCCTCCCCTGGAGGTGGCACTGGGTGCTCTGGGCTGGGGGACAGGGTGGCCATTGGGCACAGCATGGAGTCAGTCTTGGGGTGATTTCCAGCCTGAATTGACTCTGTGATTCAGATGGAATATAACAGGGCTTGACACCAAAGAACTTCTCAGAAGATAATATCCAAACCGAAGACTCAGAATAAAATAACACATCTGAACAACCAATAAAGGCAGAATTTCATGATCAGAGCTGATCCAAAAAGTGACTTACTCTCCTTAGCAATCTAGTTTTATCATGTGTCTCAGTTGCTTTGCACTATATCCATATTTATGACACCTACTGCCATTAAAAAGTTATTACTTGATCTTCTGTAGACAAAATTCTGACAAATGTAGTATAAGTTTGAGGTTAAGCTTGATCCAATCAACAGGGTGGCCTAAGGCACCATTCCAAAGCACCTCACAGTGACAAGTATTCTGTTATACTGGAGAAGATAATTAACTTGTATAAAATAAATATATGATAGAAATTTCTATATTTATAAATTTATAAAATAAAATGCCACTTCTAGAAACAAAACATTGATGATATATGTTAAAATAAGTATCTAAGAGGCCTCACAGCTCAATATTGCAAATTGAACAAAGTCAATCCACATATTTTCAGCATTGTGTTTCTGAGAAAGGGACTTTTAAGCTTTTTAATTGTAAGACAAGGTTATTTACCAAATTTTTTTATTTTTCTTATGCTACTTAAGGCTAAAGAAACAGAAGAGCAAAACCCCTCACGGAGTTTAATTTCCACACAGTGTTTTCCCGGTGCTGTCCTGGGTTCAGCACTAAAGCAGACGGAGGGGAGCCCATGCACTCAGGCAATAAGGCACAGGCAATTACTTTTGAATATCTCACTGCTCTCCAAAATGAAGTGATTCCCAAGCTGAGTTTTTAATCTGTTGTCCATCCCCTGTATTCTTGAGGTTTCAACATGTGGTAAGAGACTGTGATAGATAATCACTGACCTGGAGCTCATTCCCTCCCCAGCCCTTTACAAATCATTGCTGATAATAAGTAGTGAAACATATTTAGAAACACACAGATTATGGTATTGATCCTCCTCTCACATTGGATCACAAACATCTCTCTCTACCACTGAGATAATATTTCAATTTAAAATGTTCTTAAATCCACTTTTATGTGTTCCTTTGGTGCCTTCATGAAAGGCCAAACAGAGGGGAAAAGCCCTGTTGTTTCAATAATACACAGTAATAATTTTCCAAACATTTGCTTTGACTGCAACTCCTTTATGTAAAAAAATCAGTGAACACCAAGTCAACTCAAGACAAAAATATTACTGCTGTGCACCCCTAAAATACCAGAAATTACTAATCATGTCAGTCCTTCCCAACCTTGTTTTCCAGGTTTCTTCCCCTTTCAAGCAATCCTGTCTGTATGTGGTGACTGGAAAGTAAAACACCTGTGTTTTTCTGACAAAGGACTTATAAATGTATATATATGCATGTGTATGTTAGGATAACATAAATGCATAGCACCTGAAATGAGGTCAGATTAGCAAAAACTGGTTTGAAGAACACTATTAAAATTCAAAATTACAGGTAAAGGAAATAATAATTTAATGAGTTTAGCTAGTATTTACCTATGGATCCACATACAAGACAACTGAAGTGGAAATTTATTAAGCTATCAATTATATTAAAAAATGGTGCCACACAACAAGCTTAAACGAGACCTCCAAGGACCATCAAAGGCTAGTAAAACAATTACATTTTGCAGACTATGTCAAATGGTAAAGTATAGACAACAAAGATAAAGGAACACATATAAAAAAGATATACTGAAAAGTCAACATTTCTTTGTCAAGGGAAAAAGGGAAGATATTAGTGAGATATTGAATAACCTGTACTAGGACTTTTGCTGTTCAACACATGCATAAGTGATCAGAAAAAGTATATAATATGAGAGAAAGCATGAATATTAAATGTATATTAAATTATTTAAATGTTAGTGTATCTTTTAAAAAAATTATAATTATGACTATCATCTCACTGAAGATGTCCAAGAAGAACTATCAAATTGCAATATCATGGCAGGTGAAAATTAATGTAAATAAACACACTGTAGTTGCTTTGTGAACTAATTTTGCAGAAAAAGTGATGGACCCTTAACATATTCTGGAAAAAAGAATCAAGAGTCATTAGCTCACCATCTTATTGTCTGTCAAGATAAGATGTGATAAGATACCAGGAATTTAGGAGAGGAATAGGGATGAGAGCACACAGCACCATTAGGCTTTTTAGCCAGTTACCCCATCTCAAATACTCGGGTCCTCCCCACTCAGAGAATTACAGTGTCTGAAAGAGCAGAGCACAGAAGGAGGCGGAACAGAGAATTGGATCAGAGGAATGGAATGGATTTCAGAGAGAGCAAACTACTCACAGTAATTTTCAAAAATAAGTGGCTGAGGAGAAATATGATCGAGGTCTATAAAACCAGGAGTAGCACAGAGACAGTGAATAGGCAATGATTTTTCATTATTTGCCATTATTCAAGGCATAAGTGGGATAAAATGAAATTATGAACAAGCAGTTCAAAACAACCAAGAAGAAGGACTTTTTCCTCACAACTCATAATTAAATCATACAGCTCATTACCCCAGCACGATGCTTCTGCCAAGAGCATAAATTTTTTCAAAAGGAATTAGATAAATTCCTGGAGGGAATGTCCACCCTCGAAGCACTGGAAGCAACTACTCCACATATGACTGGAGCTGAGAGAAGAGAATGAGAGGCCCAATGTGCACGTTCACCTCCAGAGTCCACGCCCTCTCACCTGCTGCTGTCCACGCTGGGGCAGCACCTGAGGTAACCCATCGGTGCACAACTGAAGTTCTCCTGAAGTAACCCCCTAATCACATGGTAGGCCCTCAGGTCTCATAAGAAGTGGGATAAGGAAGTAAGTGAGCCTTACAGGGTTATGATTAATGTCTAAGGCTCTTAGATTGTCCTCCGCACACAGAAAATATGATTTTCATTCAGTTATTTCACCCTTAAAAATCACGCAATGCCACCAATCCCCCAGGATGTAGAAGTTTCATCAGCAGATGTAAGATGAGTTTAAGTTCACAAAAAGTTTGAGATGCAGCCTAAAACATTTTTAAGGCTAAATGAAATATCTTTTTATTAAATACCCTAAGTATAATGGGATGTTTGCGGCAACATGAATGAAATGCTTTGTAAAAACTGAAAAGGGATTTCAAAGTTAGGAAAAAAAATCCCTACATTCTCATTTCATGTCTCTTAATATAAAATCTTACATTGTCACTGATGTTTCAGTTCATTTGACAAAACTGGAAAACACCTTGATTGGTAGAAATTCAGTAATACCTGAGCAATAAACAGTTTGACTTGAGATTGTTGTGACTCCATCAAGGCAAAATACGGTTCATCAATGACTCTGTTACCACCTTAATCTTCAAAGAGAATTCTCCCCAAAAGATCCTCTCATCTTGCAGTGAAACTGTTCCTGTTCTCATCAAGAGCAGAGAAATGGACCATCTCTGCACTAATATGAGATGGTACAAGACCCTAAAATAACCTGCTGTAGTTACAGACGGGAAACCATCACTGCAGGGCCATCAATCTCAAGACAAACCCAGCACAGGATAACAAATAATGTTTCATTCAGTTTTAGCTCCTGCTGCCACTGCTGGCCTGATAATGCCCTCCTAAACCATCAGCTGCAGGAACACTGTGCATCTCCTGCTGCCCTATTGAATCACAGGTGTATCAAATACAAGGCAAGGCTGGCTTGGGCCTCACCTTCTGCCTTTGAAAGAACAGAAAAGGCAAAAGAAACATGGTAGGAAATGAAAACAAGAAGTGTTCGCTTCAAGAAGGTCTCTGTAGCCATCCCCTTCAGAGGTTTTTATTCTGATGACCCATTTATTGATAGGAAATCTTGAGAGCTCAGGAAATGCAGATTAACCCTGGGAATTGTCTGCCTCAGATTTCTTGTTCTATTTTCTCTTCCTTTCCCCCACATTTTCAGTCAACCACTTTGGTGTTTCTGTCAGACAAAAAGATTAAAGTAAACTAAAGTGCCTACTTTCCAAATTCACTTTGATTTGAGAGGACAGTAAGTACTCCCAGAAAACCTCCCAGATTGATTAATTAATATTCTTATTCATTAATTGACTGATTGTTGCAACAAGAGAAAGGATTTATACTATCATCATGTAGTAATATTCCCCGCAGTGGTCCTGCTGTCGAGGAAACCCTTCAAGATTAAGAAAATAAGCACAAAATACAGTCAACACCCACCCGAGAAAAAGTTAAATTAAAAAACCCAACAATGATATCACTGTTCCCAATACACTTTTTGATTCTATAGTATCTAAGGTTCTAAAAATGCCCTTTAATTGCTCTGTTGTTTCTCATGATAGCTCAGCATTAGCAATATATTTAATTCACACATGGTAAATTCAATGTGGGGTGTTAAGAAAAGTGCATAGAAAGAATAACCGGGCATTTAAAAAGTTTTAGTTTTATTTTTCTGATCAAACAATGCAGCATAAAACAAATATTTAACACTTAAAACATAGCAACCTCCATAAGCATAATTTGGCAATCTTTAATGAATTCATCTCAATTAGCCTTTCGTTAAATAGCTCATTAAAAATGATTCAAACATTGCTCCAGAAGAAATCCTTGTTCAACTGTTAGGATGGAATAAGAAGTCAATGAAGGTGAGGTTAAACACACATTTTGAAACAGTCTGAAACTGATGCTTGTTACAGAGGAAAAGCCCACAACCTGTTACGGCATCCAGTGGAAGATAAACTGAACATGACACAAACACTGGAAATCTGTTCAGAAGGAAAACAGAACAACAAACTAATCCATCTTGAATATGTGCCAGCTGTCTGCAGAACTGCTTGGCTCCAGCAGTTCTGGTCTGCACATTCAGAAAACCGATGATTAATTTTAACTTCTCTTTTCAGTGCAAACATCACCTGACAAATCCCCCCCCACAAATACAGAGGCACAGAGATGTTTAAAGGAGCAAACACACACTCCAGGGGCCTTGGACAATGGTGCGTAACACTGAATGTGACTGAAGTGCAGAAGTGGGGTTACTGTACCATCATGGCTTAAGGGTATGGGGAGGGACAGGCTAGTGAGAGGCACAGTATTTTATTAAAATAATTGATCAGATCAGTGCAAAAATTCCCTTAATTGCCTACATGTTACTTCAGTTGATCTAACAAGAGATTTTATTCCTCTATGACCTTCACTTCAAACACAGCTCAAGGCTTTACACTGTTTCAGGTCAAGTTAACTTGCAAACTTTGTTGAGCTTTAAGTGGAACAGAATCAAGACCCAGAGAGAGGAACACAAAAGAGTAGGGCCAGGCTGGAGGCAGGAAAATACAAAGGCAAAACATACCTTTGTGTCCTGCTTTAATGAGTGCACAGCATGGAAAGATTTTTTTCTTTCCTTTTTTTCCTTTTGCTTCACTGAGAGGGAAACTAATGCAGGGACAAGATTATGTCGCGTTGACACGGCCTTGTGTTCAGAGTGATGTTTTGTTGCATTACCTGGAAGAGGTCACTGAACAGTTGGACTTGAAATTGTCTAAATCTAAGCCACATTCTGTCATTCACGTATGTTGCAAAGTGTGCAGAGCCAACAAAATCTTTCTCCATCCACGGGAAAATAGCTTGGGAGCAGCTTTTGCCCGTAAGCTCCCGCACAATGGCTTTAGGCAGGGTCTTTACCTCCCACTGTACTGCTGCTCCTACAGAAAGGTCAGGAGGAGACCAGCCCCAAAAGAAGAGCTGACAGCAATCCAAGCTCTTCACATGCATGAAGCAGCAGCATTATTAGTATACAAATTCAATACAATGCAAGAGTAAACACTAATAATACTGCTGCAAATATTAATAATTTAAATCCAATAAAACAAGCCCCTCACAAATGAACACAAACACTATGAACAGCTCTAATTCAGCTGAGTCTAGGAATGGGTTTTTGAATTATTTTGTTTTGTTCCATCAATGATTAATACATATGGATAGACACTTAACAACATATTCCTATGGAAATTGGTGGGGATATTCCAGGCCTTGTAAGCGATCAATAACTTTTAACAATATGTGCACTTTCTTCTCCATGTACCAGAGCCCACCAGGGCTCTCAGAGGCACTCACAGACTGGAGAAATAAATGTATCAGAGCAACTATCAAAGGCCATTAAGCACAAACACATCACCTCTGACTCAGAAAATCTATGGATCCCGGCAGGCTCATGGGAAAGCTGAGGAGGTGCCGCTGCATTACTCTGACACTGCTCCCTTCGACTCTGCTCATCATTGGTGTGGTTCAGTCTGGTGGTCTCATGGGCTGGAACAGAAACACATTCTGAGCACTGTGTGTGAGCTCTGACAAACCCAAACATCCCCCAGCCCAGGGACAGAGCCAGGGAATGGCCTGGAGTTGTGTCAGGGCAGGCTCAGGTTGGATCTCAGGGAAAGGCTCTTCCCCCAGAGGGTGGTGGGCACTGCCCAGGCTCCCCAGGGCAGTGGGCACGGCCCCGAGGCTGCCAGAGCTCCAGGAGGGTTTGGATGATCCCCTGGGGCACAGGGTGTGGCTCTTGGGGATGGTCCTGGGCAGGGCTGAGGGTTGGACTCGATGGTCCTGGTGGGTCCCTTCCAACTCAGCATGTTCTGTGGTTATTCCAAGGTCAGTGCTACATGGCAGACTAACTGCCCCCCACATGGGGGCTCTGCACATTTCTGGCATTCCCAGGAAATGTTCCTAAAACTCAGGTCAGTGCCCGAGCAGGACTGTCTCCATTCCATACTCTTCCCAAGAAAGACACTCATACATATGGCTCCTGCTGTTTCATTCCACAGAGTGAGTGACAAAGCCTTCAAGGAAGCACCTTCCTCCTCTTCTTGTCAAGGCCAAGATTGGCACAGACAATAAATCCAACTGCTCCCCAAATTCTCCTTGCCTGCTCTGCTCCCTGCCCACTGCTCTCAGGGAACACCCAGGAACGCACAGAGGCAGCACCATTTCACAGCAGCTGAATGTCCACAACACAACAGTCCTGCAGAGTTCACTCCCCCCCCCCTTGGAGAGGTTCATTACTCTAAAATACTTCAGATATATTGGATATTTTCCTCTTTTAAAAGGCCTTCAGGTAGATAAGGAAGCAATTTACATTGGAAATAGGAAAGAAAGTGAATTGTTATCATTAGAAAACTACCTGGATAGGCTTGACAGAAAAGGATGTAAAGTTCAGAAGAGAATTCACAGTGCTGGGGCTGTCAGACAGAGCCATGGACTTCCTTACCTTCTGATCACTTCACAGATCACTCATTTCATCAGCAATGAAACACCTTATGAAAAGTAAGGAAAAGCACAGGCCAGTCCAGCTGGTTATAATGAGTAATGCCTTTCCCAGTAACAAAACCTGTAAATTACACCCTGCCCTTCTCTAAGTGCACTTCAGACAGAGGGGGCAGTTCCATGAGTGAACAGCATCTCCACTGACCACTGTAAACACCTTCAAAACTGTGTACACGCTTCATGAGTCATTTTAATTCATATTTCATCCTCCTTGCAGTTCTGAAGAGCTGTGGTCAGCTGTGCTGATGGTGAACTCACGCTGAGGGGCTTTTTAACACCCAGGCACTCATCCCAACTCCAAATCCACACTCACAACACAGGGCTAAAGACAGTGGGGGGAAAGTTGAAGTAGAAATCACAGCATGGAAATTACTTAAAGACAAAAATGGAGAAGCAAAGGGATATTCTTGAGTCTTCTATGCCATAGAACAATACACAGCACTATTTTTTTGCAACCTTAACAGTGAATGAGCAAGATGACAGTCAAAATATCTGACAAAACAGGAGAGGCAGAGATTAATAACCAGACACTGCAAGAGAATCTATATTAACCTTAGGAATGGAGACAAAACCTCAATCTACAGCTCTTCAAATACAAATCTACAGAGAAAAATAGGCAGAAAACACAGCAAGCTTCAATACCCTTACAGCCACCATAACTCTCTTTTTAAAAATTCTGTATAACAATTACGATTTGAAAATATTTTAAATCTGTGAATTAATTTTATTTTATCACATCCTCTTTTCACTGAATGCACTCAATGGACACATCTGCTGCTCTGTTTACGTGGAGTGATCATTTGATTCCATACCTTCTCCCAAAATATCTTTTTCTGTCCAAGTTTTGTCTATTTTGGATACTGTAAGTTAAGGTGTTTTACATCTGTGGAAGACTGTTGGGCTATGGACAGCTTTGGCCTTGAGAAGATGTGGCTGTAGGCCTGGAAAAACAGCAGAAAACACCCCCTGTGTCCTTGGGCCAGGCCTGGGAAAGCTGAAGAAAGAGAAAAACAACCGTGGATGACATGAGTGTGTTTTGAGACTGACCAGCATGAAGAGGGATGCTGAGCACCTCTCAGAAGATGGTCTAAGGCTCATGGACAAGAACACCCAGCCAATGAGATGGAGCAGATGTGCATGTGGACAGTAGAGAAATGGTATAAAAGATAAGCCTGTAGTTAATAAAGTGCTTTTGCTTTTTGTTTTTTTCCTGACAAAAGCTGAGCCTGTGTCTTTAGTCCGCTGCATACATCCGAAACAGAAACAGCAGCTTCTGCAAGGGAGGAGGGTTTGGTGACTGCATTTCCCTTCGGTCTGTGTTGTGAATGAGCCCATGCCCAGAACACAAGCTGGTACAGCATGTGTGGTGTTTGGGGTGGGAGGATCCCTGGCAGTGTCCAAGGCCAGGCTAGACAGGGCTTGGAAAATGTCCCTGCCCATGGCAGGGGGGTGGAACGAGATGATCTTTATGGTCCCTTCCAACCCAAACCTTTCTGGGATTCCATGACTGTAGCTTTAAGGATGGAAGAACAGGCAGAAAAATATGGGAAAATGGTTTCAGGGCAGGGTGGAATTCAGAAGCCACAGTGGGGGCCACATGCCCTGGGACAGAGTTGCTGTTCCTATTGTAATGCCCTCTCTGCCTCCTCCTCTCCGTGCCTAAAATGCAGGAAAAAGCCTTCACTAAATGTATTTTATGTAGACACATGATTATGTTTCTGACTTAATAAACACCCTTTACCTCTGCAGCAGTGCAAACTGAGGCAGGGCTGGGACACTCCCTGCTTTGCAAGCCAGTTCTACCTCCAGGGAAAAGTTAACCAGGAGCAGCAGACAGCCTAAGCAGGAGTTGTGCCCATCATTAAGTAGGGAGCACTTTAGGAGGAGACAGATAACTGGACTGGGAACCCAGGAAAGGTTACGAGTTCTCCTGCGCTTTCCCATAATATACTGCACGTACAGCTCGAGATGTGACCTAAGTGACACCAGATGTAATTTGATGGATAGAGAGGAACAGAGCAGAAGTGTGCTCCGGGGTTGTGAGTCTCCCATTATGGGAGAAATTGTGCATAATCTTCCCATTATCACCATTTTCTCTGGGAAAGAAGAAAAGCAGCCTTGCGTTTATATCTGCTAAGGGCAGGATCGAAGAAGTCCAAGCTTCTTTATTCCAATACTATTTTTAAAATATCTTCAGAAATTTTATATGTACTTGTAGGATGGGGGACTTACTTTCCAAAAGGCAGACAAAAGCGAGTTGAATTCCTCTGAGCAGCCATGAGGAATCAATACACTGACTTGTGCGATTTCTCCGGAACCAAGCCCAAGCTGTGCCTCCACCAGCGGCAGCTCTGAGGTGGTTCTGGACAGTGATGAACTTCCCCTTTGCACTCTCATCTTTCATTTTATCATATGAACAAGCACTGAAAATACATAACAGTGCATACTTACAAAACACTGGAAATGAAGAGGAGAAATTCAAGCATTTCTAGCTGAGTTTATTAGTGGAAATGCTGTAGTCTCCTGCTAATGTCTTATTTTGTAAACTTATTTATATACAGGATTTTTTCTTTTGTTTTTCATCTTCATGTAATTCAGAAGAAAGAAGAAGAAGCATCCAATGATTCTGATTCCTGATGGCAATCCAAATTAAATGGGACCCATATAACCTGAAGCATGAAGCTGTCTCCTTGAAAGTATTGTTGAAGTTTCATTGGCATGAGTGGAGGTTTCTTACTTATATTTGAGCTCAGAATTTGGTCACACATCTCTTTCAGAGCAGTGCAACTAAGCCTGTTTTTATGAAGTTTGTGTACAGGAGGCAGTTGCCACTTTTTGAGGAAAAAAAAAAATCAATACCTTATGGAACAAAGGGAGACTTGCACGTTCTCTAGTTATTGAGGTTTCACACCTCTCCTCTTTTCTACTTCTTCTGAAATTGCTCCCACTTGCATCATAATATTCTTCATGACACAAAAAAAAATGCTATTCATTTCCCCCAAAGTTCTGTTTAGTGGTAAACACCTCCAACAGTTCTTCAGTTTTGAAGAAAACACGGTGTCTAACTGACACATCTTGGTTAAAATATGTCATGATCAAAGATTAAGTCCTCACCATGAAAAAAGCAGTTCTTTGTAAGATGCTTAAGAGGATAAAACTTTTTGTGTGACAGATGTCACAATAAAACAAAGTAAAACTGTAGAATCCAGAAAAATATAAGAGTATTTTACTCTTCTAGTCACTGATGATAAACGGGGGAGGAAAGGGAAATAACTTACACGCATTTATCTTGACACATCAGTTTTGGTGCATACAACACTTTAGCACTCAACATTTAAAAAAATCTTATCAGGTCTGTATCAAATGGATTTGTCAATGCTTAGTTGAGTTATATTACAAATTACTGTTGCATATTAACACATCTCTTGAGATTTACTTGTGTATCTGTAAGCCTCAAGGAGGGAAATCTTTTACTCTCAGCATCATTCAGCTTGTGGTGTAACAGTGCTGCTGCTACACTTCACTATCCTCAGCTTTTGCTGTCTAACACTACAGTGATGTAGTTTTTTTGTGTCAACACAGTAAGACTGCTGAGACTAAACCCAAGGTGAGATAGTGGTCATCATCACCTGGACATATCCTTGAAGGATTCTCTGTTCCTTGCCCCCACCCCACCAGCTGTTTCCACTTTGTCTTCTCCTTTCTCTTGCCTCCAGCAGGGTCAGATGCTCAGAGGAATGAGAGATGCAACAGCTGGGTCAAACACTTTCTGCATTTTCAAAATCTGTCTTAAAACAATATTGGGCTGAGTAAATTGAACGACTGAAACAAATGGTGTGTCCCGTAGGGAGCTAAGGTGGCATCAAACAGCCATCAGACAAACCCAAGCCAAGCACTCTGACACCTTCAGCTACTCAGCTCCACTGTCTGCCCGTGCAAGGGAAAGCTTTAGATATAAACTTGATTTCCAATGCACAAAATTGTAGTTACACAAATATTAGCCAGGCCCATAGAGCTTAGGGCCACACTTGGGCACACAGGACCAGAGCAAGGGACAGTCTGACCCTAACCCCTGAAACTCAGCCTGGGATAAAATGGTTTATCATATTTTCACTACAGAATTACAGGGATTTCCATTCATGGACTGTGTGCAAAAAAGGAAAAAATGTAATAACAACTCCCTAAAGTGTATACTTCAAATCCTCTTTCAAACCCTCTTTTATAGATCTTCTTTTTAGACTGGGGGGCAAAAAAATCAAGTAATAACAACAAAAGCATACAATTCCAGTGCAATACACTGACAACTCTTGTGCCTGCCCTTTTAAAGCCTAACTTCTCATCTGCCTATCTTTCAGCTTTGCAGAATAAGTTATGAGAGTATTCTTGCCCCTCAGTTCCCATAATGGAACCACTGGCCTTCCTCTGGTTTTGCAGAAAGATGCAAGATGTTCTTTCATCAGACCAAACATACCCTGAGCTGTTTCCTACATATAATATCATGGAAGTGTGGCACCCTAAGAATATTTGACAGATTTCTCACCTCACAACCCCTGACAGCAAAATGCTCTTACTCTGAATACCAAAAAATTACAAAAATATTAAGGTTTTTTTTCCTTTATAGCAGCAGTCCACACACAAATGCCACAGGCAGAAGAAATATATTACTTGATTTACACACACAAACCACCAGCTCCATTATGGAAGGAAAACAACTCGTAAGAAGCTCTGCCACATCTCTCCCCAATCCTAACCCTGCCCCAGGCACTCCTGGAGCCAACACTTGCATGAAGGCTTTTTACAGACAGCCCACAGCATCTTAGACTTCTTAGAATAAAAACGACCTGGCACAGATCTGCAAAGTTTCTACATTCAGCTCACAGCAAAGTAGACAGATGCAAAAAGTATCTTTCCTTAGGGAAACACATGGAAAACCTGCTCATTCACAAAAACCCAGTACATTTTTTGCCCTCTGCCTGACATATGCATAAAGTGCATAACTAAACTACTCTTCAAAAAAGGAATTTTTCCTTCAGACTCAGATGAAACACTTAAACCAATTTATTGCACAAAGACACCCAGGACTACAACAAGGGACAGTCTGACCCTAACCCTTGACATCTAACCCAAGTTAATATGGTTTATCATATTTTCACTACAGAATTAGAGGAATTTCAGTTCATGGCATGTGCATACTTTTATTTTCACTTTTGTGTTTCATGTTATAAAACAAGGTGACTTTTCCAGCCACTGAATGGTACCTTCCTTCTCCGTGTTCAGTAGTCACATGTGTGCAGAAGGGTTTGAGGAGCACTACGTAAAGAAGCAGGGACATGAGAGGGTGTCAGTCGTTAGAGAAGCTTGACAGGGGTCCCATAGCAGAGATTTCAGACAGTTCCACTGGAGTATTTCAGTCCACAAAGTGTCTGATGAGACAACAGCATGACCAGTTTTAGCTGGAGATCTCCAGCACATCCACAAGAAAGGGCTGAGGGCAACAGGAGACCCTCAGTGATTAATGTGTTACAGTTACTTAGGAATCTCAAGAGAAACAGCACAGAACCAAAGCTCAGACCTCACCCAAATTGCATGTTCTGCAAGCATAAAAGGTACCCTTTTAGGAACAGCTCCACCAGAAATCCTAACATGCTGGAAAAGGTCTGTAGGAAGCATTAAAGTTTGCATGTGTGCTTTAAAACACCACTCCTCAAAAGAAGGACTGAGGTGGTGTTCATTTTCTACGCTATTGACTGCAGCTTTTTTTCCTCTCTCTATGATCAACTGTGTTTATCTTTCATTCCTGTTCCATGAACATGAACAGTGAACCTGTCAGGGACAGGGAATTCAAGAGCACAAAGAGATGTTGTTTTCCTATGAGACCCCTAAAATCCTGTCACCCACAGACAGGCAACATGTAAACAGATGCAAACAGTCAAACCTGGGAAAAAACAGCCTCTTTGCTAAAATTCAGAGCACCAGTTTCAGTATAAGTATTAAAAATACAACACCTCTAAATCATATCCACGAATCTGATGATACACTACTCAAATAGGCGAAATAAAGCCTTATTTCTCTACAGCTTAGGACAGGAAAAGAAAGATTTGCCTGTTAAACTGAAGAACACATTATTAAGAAGTCAGAACTTAACAAAAAGCATAATTCCGTTCCTGCTAAAATTGTTGATATTATGAATGCACAAGGCTGCTTAAAACCCCCTCAAACCCTACAAACTAAACCCTTTTTGTCTCAGTACACAAGTCACCTTTTGAATATAAAACAAGCCTTTTCCATTTTTCATCAGCTTTTTTTCCAAACCTCTTATTGAGAACTTTCCTGTTCTTTGAATGCCTTGAAACACAGCTTTGGTCAACTTCTCATTTGCAGAGATTTACACATATTTCATTTCCTGAGGTGCATTTTTCCTGCTGCTCATCTGAGGTGAGGCAAGGCAGACACACAATAGTTTCTCTATTTTCAAATATTGCTAGTGATTAACTGAAGGATTAGATTTCTGCTTCTGTAACAGTTTCATTTTTAAAAGCTATTTGTATCTCCAGACCCCAATGCTTAGGGAATGGTTTTCCTTGCCAGGAAACAGATGTGAAAGAACATTGACAACCCACTTATTTATTAATATTAACAGGGCATGGACACAGTGGCAACTTTCCTCAGGTACAGCTAAACTCCATTTCTCACTGAATTCTATGGATCAGAATATTAAAAATAAACAGCACTGTGGTCTTTTTAACTTCAGCCAAGTGTCGAGCAGCCTCAGAGCTCCCAGCCTTTGCCAAGCTGCTGCAAAGCAGGACTTGGTGCACCAGCAGAAGCCTCAGCAGAAGCCTCTGGTCTGAGTCAGTCTCATAAATTGGCACAGGGCAGTGTCAAGAATTATTAAACTACCAAGGTAATATTTCAAATAACAGACCAAAACACCACTTGGCCTAAATGAGAAGGGTGTGGAATGGCCTTCACCAGTGCCACAAGCACATGAGAGCCTTTGTCCAGCAATACCTCTTCTCAGTAAAATAATTTCCATTTAACAGGAGGGAAATGTCTTCATAAAATTAGCTGAAATCATAAAACACTTACTTAACCAGTAACATGGTTTTCCACATCTTTCTTTTAACACCACCAGTTTTCAAAATGAGGCAAAATATTCCTTTCCATTCGTCAACACAGGCTGTTCCACCTCCTCTTCTGTGTGATGAAAAGCACACATGCAACTCCCAGAAAACTTTACAGGAAAATACAATTCAGAGCAATTATGTTTCCTAACACTTTATGACATTCCATGTAAGAAAATGTAAGACATCTCCCTCAAATCTGGGACAACCTTATGTAAATCAGGATGTTTTCCTTGAAATCCCAGCTACTTGAGTTTACATTCATAGGCAGGACCACAAATTCTGAGTTGAAATGGAATTGCCAACATTCAAAAACAGATTCAGCATTACTGTGAAAGTAACAATTACAAGAACTAATCAATTAATTTGAATAGTTCATAATGAAACACAGTTGTGGTTTAATAAACAAGGTAATTTTTAAAACAGTGGTCTCTTCCCTTCCTGAGGAGACTCTCATGCCATTATGGCAGAGACAATCCTGTTTACTCAGGTCTGAAGTTGGGTGTAAGTAAGATAAAGCAGCCAAGAGACAGAAAAACATGCTTTTCTGCACAGAACATGTACAAACTTATTTATGGTATAAATAAACACAAATCAGAATGTGATCTTGGTGAATTATATATCTACATAATATATGCAATGTGAAAGGAAAAAGATGAATCAACATTTAAGAAGCCGTGGATATCTTTTCACAGAACAGTTGATAAACATTCTCCTCTCTTTCCCTCCCACAAAAACATTAAGCTCAAAGTGAGTAAAATATTTCTGAACACTTGGTGGTTTGATCAAAACCTCCCAAAAGGTTCTGCTGTGTCTCCTCTCTTTCCTGTACTTTACATCCAGCACAACAACAAAATAACTTCTGTTTTTTCAGCTGGTAATGATTTAACAGCCTTGCAGTAAATTCTGAGAAAACTGAGAAACAATTCTTTCCTTTAACACGTGTGATGGAATGAAATGTCTTAAACGTTGTTGACATCATAGAGAGCCTTTTTGTCACACTGCAAGGAAGCAGCTGCCTGTCTGGGACCACTGAAACACCACTTCCCTCCCGGTCCCTCCTGACTGGAATGGGGGCTGTGACAGGAACTTCATATAAGACCATTGTCTAATTATCTCAGGTCAGAGGAGAAGCAAACAAGGCTCCTGAGGTGGTGGAGGAGAAGAGTTTGGGTGTGTGATGGTGAAATCTCTCCAAACCAAAGCAAAGGAGCAAACCCCACTCTGGGAAGACCACGTACACATGGGACACTCATGTGAGAGGCAGCTGAGAAGGGTCATAAACCATCAGAGACCCCCAAAGCACCCCCTGACTCATTCCTGAGCCTTTCCAATACCTGCACATGACCCAAGTGATGCAACAAATCCAGAGCCTGTCACAAGACACTGCAAAGCTTCCCCCCAGCCTGGGGAGGTGCCTGGAACCTTCTGAAGGTTCATCAGTCCCTGGACTCTGCTGTGTGGGACCCTCACCACCGAGCAGACCAGCAGAACTGGACCCACGGACACTGCGGGTTCCACAGTGCTGATACATTCTCTATTTAATCTCTGTCATGCTCCTTCTTCCCTTTTCCTTTCTTCCTTTTTCCTGTTTCTTTCTCTCTCTCTTTCTCTGCCTCACATTTACTGTTAAATAAAATCCATGCTATTGCCTTTGGTATCTGGTCTCCTCTGCACCTGAATTTGGGCAGAGGCATTTCTAATAGTTTAGTAACAGGATCATAACAACGTGGCACAGTTGCCAACCATCTTTAATATCTATCTAAGTCTCCCTTGTTTCTGATATTAAATAATAGCAATAACATATAATTAATGACCAAAACAAACTTGAGCAAATAAGAATCCAGCATAGTTTTTATTATATTTAATGCCTAGCCTATATGCCCTATCATAATACCTAAAAAATAAGACTAATTTGGGCCAAATCCAACAGAAATCCTCTCAAGGCTCTTTGATTATGGAAACAGAAGAGTTGGCTCAAAGCAGGGTCATTTCATTCAGAGGAAGGGCCACGGCTGCACACACAAGGTATGGGTTCATGGAGCAGCCAAAAGCTGCTACAGAAAGGGATAAAGTTCACAGAAATTCCAATTCCCTGACATCCAGTGCCAGAGCCCAAACATAAAATGGAACAATTATACTGTTAGTTCCCATAGCACATTGAAAACTAAGGATTATTTTACATGCTTCTAAGTTTAGATCCACTACCTAAAATATTTCTTTTTTTTTGCACTCTCTTCTGTTCAGTTCCATTACCCCCACCTAACCAAGTCACTAAAAAGTTTCAGTTACAGCCATTAGATATGTTCACACTTCTCTTCTGGGCCCCTAATCTAAAGACAAACAGACTCTCTTTCTTTAGACCATGAAGCTGCAGCTCTTAGATGAAGGTCAGTTCTAATATTGTCTTCTCTATAAGCTACAGAAATCAAGGAAAGCAAACTATTTTCCAGCAATTCATTTTCCAGAAAAGTAATATAGCCAAATAACCCAGAGAGACAGGAGTAAATGCAATACATACTTGGTTAAGTAATTTAGGATTTGAAAGGGAGCATTGACATTACTCTTGTGATAGTGTTATCTCCAGGTTTTTGAAATAGAACTTGATAGATACAGTAAAACTTTGTGCTGTGATAGCAAAACAGGACACCCCATCTCATCACCTACTTCACAACCCTCAAATATTTTAGTTGCTGGTTCTATATTTTCATTTATCATCTTTAACTGGTCATACCAGGGATAGCCTAGAAAAAGTGCTTCCAGATAAATTCTCTGGCAAGAAAGAAAGAAAACCTAACCAACCCACCCACCCTACTGGCTGGGAAAGGCTGTGTTTTGGAAATCTACTATGATCTCACATATGCATAAAACCAGATCTTGAACTATCAGTGGTAGGAAGTCCAACATTATGGGAAAAAACACCTAAATGTAAATGCACTCATTTACCCATCTTTTAAGATTTAAACCAAGAATTGTTAATGCTTAAATTCCTAGAGAAACTTTTAAATACTCTGATTCAGTTATGAGGCCACAGCATAGGAATATTTTAAAAAATGCATCAGAGATTTGAGATTCAGTTTCACGCAAAGTGAAAAGTAATGTGTAAACACATTCCCATGATGGGAGCCAAAAAACCATGCATGCAAGAGATTTGAAAGGCATAAAGAGTTGTTTCTGCTGAAACAGAGCCTGCAAAATTTCATAGAACTTGAACTTCATAGTTCTGGTAGGAATAATTTTCACTAAATAAAAGCAGGACAGAAAAGTTGCACACAAAATAATCAACAAACAGTGGTTCAGACAGATCACAACATGTAAGATAAAATGTATAAAGTACAGTAAAGGGGCGGGGGGAGAGGGGGGGGGGGAAGCATATGACCAAAGAAACACTACAATGAAGGAGAACATGTTGGGCTTCCAGTGAAGTCATGGCTGCCCCATCTCTGAACGTGTCCAAGGCCAGGCCTTGGAGCAACCTGGGCCAGTGGAAGGTGTCCCTGCCAATGGCAGGGGGTGGGATGAGCTGAGCTTTAAGGTCCCTTCCAACCCAACCCATTGTGTCGCTCCCCCAGGCCCCCCAGGGAAGTGCAGCAGTTCTCTGGTGTGGAGGGAGGGCCACTTGGGCTGTCAGAGAAGTTCAGCTCTTTGGAGAAGCTGCTGACAGAGATGCAGGAGCTCTGCCACGGGATCTGCACTTGGGCTTTGGAACAGCTGCATTCGAGTTATGACTCAACCACCTGGCCACGACAGGCAAGAAAAAACCCAACCCAAGAACAGAAAAAAACAAACCAGCAGCTTCTTACACTTATTTTGACTGCCAAAATTGTCATCTTCTCAGTGTCTGAAGCAGACAGGTCTCCAAATGCAACCAAATGGTGCAAGACCTTCTAAAAATTGCCATGTACAAGAAAGTCTTTCAGACTAAATAAAGTCAGTAACGACACACACATGAAGCAGAACTTTGTAGAGTAACGTAGTGATTGAATCTGAGTGCTGTGCTCAGCTTTCCAGATAACTGCAGTGCCAGACACAGTATGGTTGGCATCCTTATGACTGTAGGCTTTGAAAATTACTGCCTCTGAAGAGGATTTCTATTCTCTGTCTACTGGGAAGATAATTCCTGTTTACTCCCTTCCTCCCAGGGCAGCGAGTCCTGCATGACTGTACAGTGGTGAAGTGACATACTTGGTTTGCAAGAGGTTTAGAGCATGAAAAGTTGCACTGACACTAATTATCCAAACACATTAGTTACTGCATAACAATATTTATTTGCAGGAAAGATTAGAAAGGAAAGTTATAGAACGGACTGGGTTAGAAAGGACCCTAAAGGTTATCTAGTGTAAGTCCCTGCCATGGGCAGGGACACCTTCCACTAGACCAGGTTGCTCCAAGCCCTGTCCAACCTAGCCTTGGGACAATCATTCATTTCAAAACAAAATTAGTGGTTCATTTGCTAGATGGCTGTTCAAATTATCCAACAAGAAATCAGTATTCATGGATGGAAAAAAAAAAAGCTTGAATTTCTAAGGTGAAGAACAAGGAAACCTGAGTTTTGGGATTTTGTTAATTTATTGTCACTTATCTAACAAATCCTGCAAAGTAATTCTTCCAAGAGTTATGAAGCAGAGCTCTTCTAACTTCTTTGTTTCTCTGTAGTCTATTAATATGACCCAGAAATTCCAGCAGGAAATAACTCTTAGCAGCCTTCATCTGACCAAATGATAATTGAACACAACTTGAACTTCCCCAGTTTCTGCTGTTTCTTCCCAAATGCCTGGCTGCTTGTATTATGAGACACTCTAAACTGCAGACACTGCTCTCAAGGCCATTAAAGACTTAGGAGGGGGGGAAAGAATAAAAAGGAAAAAAGAAAAAAAAAAGAGAGAGAAACAGTACAGCAAAACTCATCTTCCAGACCAGGCATTTTCTGTGTACAGGAACCCTGAGAAGCCTGGAAAGATCACACACATCGCAACACAGATACATAAATGACTCTGTGGCGCTTCAGAAGGATATGGTCCTTTTTCACTTGGCAGAAGTCTGTGTTCATGAACAGCACAAAAGTTTTTGAGAGACTGACAAAGCATTTTGATAAGGATTCAAACACTCAGCGTGTGCCACTGCTGAGCAACAGCAGAAGAAAGAATGGCCATCTAAAAAAAGGCACTGTATTAACAAAGTTGGTAGAGAAATGTGACACTGTTGAAGATGAGAAACAGAAAATGAAATGTATGAATTATTTAGATAAATGAACAGTTACTCAAAAGACACAAAGTGTCAATTAATTCTGGAAACATTTCTAATCCTTTGGCAATTTTATTTTTAGGCTACAAGATTTCAAAGATTCCAAAGGCAAAGACAATTACTTGCTGCAAATAATACAAGACAGAGTGAGCAGCCCAAAAATTACATGACAACATAAAACATAAATTTTGAATTTGGCAGTGCAAACTTCCTTCACTTTTTTTACATTTCTCAGTTTCTAACTTTTTTGTGGGCTGTTTTTTTTTCCCTCTGTGTGTCAATATATGAGAACATGCCTGTATATATATATTCATTGACTCATAATGACTGAACTCTTTATAATCTGTAGACAATAGGCATGGTCTGCATTAAATAATACTTATTTATATCTTACAAGTCCATTAACACACCTTCAGTAAAGATGAAACCATTTATGACAAGGCCAAACAAAAGCTACCCAAGTCTATTTTGTGACACTATTTTAGGAAGAACAAAGCAAAAATCCTGTTGAGCTACTGCAAAGAAAAACTCAGCAACTTCAAATGAGTTCCACTGGGTGATTCAGGCTTTGCTGAAATTTGATATTTGAGGGCTGCAATCAAGATTAAATGACAGCACAGTGTTTGACTAGTGCTGTTGCAGCAACTGTCCCTCTGATGCTGTGCTGTGTATGCACGAGTTATGCAACAGGCTGTTTACTATGTATATATGCTTGGAAAAATGCCCAAATCATCCAGACCAAATGTTGTGCTTGTGTAAATTTGTGTAACTACATGAGTCCCTATTTGAACATATCACTACAACCCATTTTTGTTTCCTCAGCAAATTAGCCTGAAACCTGCGGGCTTCGAAGGGGTGTGGGAGTCGCTCAGCTCTGCGGGGGATGAACACGCAGGGCCCGGGCTGTGGGAGGGCGATGCTGCTCGTGGGGCTGTGAAACTCTTTTCCATGGAAGAGGCCCTTTGGTGTGTGGGGATTAAGTGATTAATGGTTACTGAACTGGATATATATGATTTAAATCACTAAGAAAGTTGTTCGCACTTTTAGCACCACAGTGTAAATCAGGGCTGTTTTGGAAAAGCTCTTTTTGAAGCTACAGTGCATCAGAACAACCCCTGGGACTAGCTGGGCTCTTACAAGCAGGACTGGACAATTTAATCCCATACAAGCAGGGTCACAGTCTATTTGCACATGTGCCTGCTTATAATGTAACAGAAATAACTGCAAGTTTCAGCAGAAATTGTGTCAATTTTCCTTTAACCCTACAATAATTCCACAAACAAGTGATAAAATTTGTGCAACAAATGGATGGCACTTTAAATAATGTTTCTCTTAACCAGGCCTTTGATAATGTACACTGTTTATTAATTATTCAAGGTTTAAGTTATTGATCCCCATTCAGACACCATCCAATAATTTCTTCTCTGCTTACAGAGTCCATTTGTGAATGCAATGTGTAAGTTGCAATGAAGAAAAACACTGGCAAACAAAGATCCGAGAGCAATTTTCCAACAAGTTTGTTGACAGGTTTTCTGCTGGGGTGAAGCGATACTTCCTCAGTCCCACAATGCCAACTTTGACTTTTTGAGTTTTCGAAATTATTAATGCAAGGCACAACTCTACAGTGACAACCCACCTAAAGGGTGAAGAACGAAGCAGATTTGGCAAATCTCAATCATCCCTGCTCTCCAGCCTTCAGTGGTGCACCATGAGATGCAGGCACAGGAAGGAATGCTGCTCCCAGATGGACTGGAGAGCCAGGAAGAGGCACAGCTCTTGGCTTTACTCAGCATCTTCTGCACCCGAGTCTTGAGTGGGAAATGCCAAAGAGTAACATGGAAAAGCAGTACTTTATCAGCAGCCTCACATTCTGTTGAAGAAGATCCCTCTGGTCTGTAGATTAGACAGCAGATCTGGACACCCACTTGCCACGTTTATGTGCAACACCAGCCAACAGGGCACTGTGTGGTGACAATTGGTGCTTTTACCCCACCTGGGTGGGGGACTTTTCCTTCTCTAGCCCCAGCTGGCTGCAGAGGGCAGTGAGCATCTCCACACAGCGCCACAAAGCACGAGGGCCTTCTCCCAGGATGGAAGAAGTCACAGAACAATTATCCCTCTCTCTGACTGCATTAATAACCTACAAGTTGGCTTGGCTCTGAGAAGCATAACTCTTCTTTATTGCCTGCAGTCAGAAAGCTCTTTGGATCTGGAGTAAGTGATTACAAAGTCAGACAACCAGGTTTCTGCCTGGCTCAGCTGTATAGAGGTTCCTACCAGGCTGCTGGGCTTGAATTATAGCTGGGTTATCCCCTCTCCTTATATCCTTGTGGCCAACTTTGGGAAGGTTGTTTTATTGAAGTACTCACTGGATTGCAGATGGTAAAAGCACTTTTCTTGCAGTGCCTCTTCGTGTCCTCCTACTGAGCTGTTTCTGAGTGGGGAAATATGAAACAAAGGATGAGTCCTGCTGCTGAATAAATAGCTGGAATTTAACTAGTAGGAAGTTTGCACATCTGTTTCTTTGTCTCTGTTTCTGCTGCTTGTACTCTTGCAGAGATTATGCACCGTGTGAGTCACATTGTAACTTCTAATATTAACAGCCTGATTTCCCACATTTGTTGGTTGGGGGGTTTTCCTCTAGAAAAATGAACTACAAAAGACTTCTCCTTTCCCTTCACTTTTGAAAGCAATTAAAACAATTTAACAAATCACTAGCTGCCAAGAAGTGTGTTCAAATTAGATCTTTTATTTTCATAGCCTTCTTGCTTTTGATTTGGAACTGAACCAATTGGCTTTGGGATATCTCCTCAAAAAGACACTTCTGCTAACATTTCAGTCTATGAAAACAGCAAAACAAGAGAACTTTTATTGTTTTATGGTATGGCTTTAACAAACCAGAAGAACTTCTAAAGATGTATTCTTACACCCAGGTATTGTTTGGATTTAATTCAAATGTCATGTTACTAGACTCTAAAAGATAGATGGAGGTTTGCTAATATCATCCTTTCCTCATTATTCAAATAAACGTTGATGCAGAGCAGAGGCAGAAAAGAAAAGAGAATAGAAGGGGGAAAAAATAGTCACTCCCTATTTCTTAATAGTCTGGATAAGATGGATTTGTATGTTTTGGCTTTCAGTAGCAGAAATAGAATTGCTATATAAATGTCAGTTTGAGCAGAAAGATCCAACAAGTCACTCCCCAGCCCCCAGCACTTCATCCTGATTATTGCCAGACAGAGAACCGAGTCCTTCCAAGCCCCACTTTGAGAATGGTCCCATTGTACAGGGGAGAGGGGCTCCCCTCTCCACTGGAAACTCTGTTATCTCCAACAGCTGTTTATAGTTAACTGCAGCCCTACTTAAAGCCTTTCAAGTCTGCTTCTTGTTTAGTCTTGCACTATGGGAAAGGCTTTCTGGGAGATTAACCCCTTGTGGTCTGTTAGGACAGCTCCAGAACTGAGAGCTAAAAAAGGCTTAGTCTTCAGCATGGCACCGTGCCCTCAAAGCTTGCTAATCAAACTCCTTGTGTTCTCCTTGCCCTACTCAGCAGTCAGAACTAAGGAAAGGTCAAAATTTCCAGAGTTAAGTCAGCAGATGCCTGTCCAAAACCATATAGAAGACCCTAAAAAAAAAAACACAATGTAGAGCACTTTCATACTAAAACATGGGAACTAGAGGAACTAAGTAAAAAAAAAAATTAAAAAAAAAAAAAAGAAAAAGAGAGAAGTGAGTTCTTTTGGGTCACAATGCCCTTTCTTGCCCCAGTAAAAGGCTGTCTTTTCAGGTTTTTATTCCTTTTGATTTTAAAATATCCCTTGGAGACAAATACCAAGAGTTGTTTAAGATTCTTTCAGAAAAACAGAAGATTTTTTTTGCCAGCACTACTTCTCTCCTGTTGCTCCCTACAAATCTTAACAAGGAATAATATCACTACTCAGCCTGCTCCCTGCCTTTTGGCTGAATTGTGAGAACACCCAGAAGGAGGTGGGAAGGTTTTATTAGGATTAAAAATGTGCTGCTGCTAATGGGCCACAGCAAGGGGAACTGGGAGAGAAGGAATGTTTATGCACAGGGAGCTGGGCTGAGCTGGCAGGATGAACACCTCAGTGCCACGTCAGTGCAACTCACATGTCTTTTCCAGCAGGACTGAGCACAGTTCAGACACTGCGTTTTTAAGTGACCCTAATTCAAGGTTAGAAGACCCAATAATCCTTCTAATATCTCGCAGAAGTGCAGTTGCTCTGTGAAACTCTCAGCATGAGCAGCTTCACCCTCTGGCAGCCTATGCCAACTTTCAGGACAGCACATGACACTTGAGGCTTCTGCTTCCAGCACAGCCTCTACAGCTACACATGGATGGGAAGGAACGAGAAGTTTAGTGTGGTTTAGTTGTTCCTGTGCCATCTCTTTTCATATTCATAAGTTCAACTTCTCAAATGAAGTATTTTTATCAAGGAGACCTTGTGTGGCCCAATGTGCCTAAAAGTTTAGGCCCACTCCTGTTACTGTAATAACTTACAAGTTATTTCGAGCAAGTAGTTGAAAACAAACCACAAGTTACATTTGTTAACCTTGCAGGCTCTTGATGAGACAAATAAGGAAAGCTGATTGAGTCTAGCAGGGGTTTTTTAAATTCTTATAGTATTGAATTGAACTGGTTTTGAACATTCTTCAGTACTGCCTCCCATCCTCCCCACTGTAGCTGTCTAAGTGGCATAGATTTATTTTTTAGATTTGACCAAGTTATTAGGTGTTGTTTCCTTCTTTTGGTCTAATCTCTATAAGAGAATTGTAATACAGTTAAGCCAGGTTTACCAGCCAGTGATGCCATTGTTTTAGAGTCCAGACTACCTTGAGCCATTTTATATTTCTTATTCTCCCTGAGAATTATCTAACAGGCCAGCAAATTGCCCTGAACACCTAGAATTCCCCTCCATATTGTTTGAAAAATTTTCTTTTATACCCTGGGATTTGCCAACAGTAAAATTCTGGGGTGACAAGACACTTTGCAGTGGCTGAGCTGTGATCAGAGCACACGTCCCCATTGCACAGCGGTGAGAAGGCAGAGGATGTTGGATTCCACACACCAGACAGCAGAGCTGACGTGAGTCGTGGCATCCCAGCCATCTGCTCAGAAAGTATGTTATATTTTGCATTGCCAAAATAATCCTAATTGGGATGCAGATGCCTCTGAAACAGTCTAATGCAAATGTGTGCTGAGCTCTTTCCCTTTTCAGTCTCCTCAGTCATAGCTGAGCACAGTTTAAGTTCAACCCCCGAATTTTAAATTTACTGTTTTACTACTTACCCAGTTAAACAATTCTCTAGGGGTAAAAAAACCCCAACACACCACCAACCAACAAGCCCATGTGCAAAACGGAGTGCACCTCTAGGCAGGAAGAGAAATCCACATTTCTCCTGGGAGCTAAGACAATATCCCAAAACTGGCCTTGGGTGTCCAGCGTAGGTTATCATTAATGCAGAACCCTGCATGTCCATAAAGGATTAAGGGGCTGTGTTCAAATAGTGCACAAATGAAGAAAGGCATTTCTGATTCAGGAATCAATACCAACTAACACTCAACTGAATCTGAAGAACACCACAAGTAAGCCAAAATTATGCTAGAAGAGAGATTTTCAAGGCTATGGGTAAAAGTCATAACTGATTTTACAAAAAAATAATGATTTAATTAGAGAGAGATGAGCTTTTTCAGAGTATAATGAGAAATATTTGAAGAATTGGCCTTCAGCGTGACAAAGAGTTGAAATACATCATATACCCAGAGCACAAGCAAATGAATTGTTGCCAGAAATTTCCTTCCAAAAGATAATGCTAAGGCTGCAGGACAGAGGTTTTCTTTGGTTTTCCTTCGAGTAGTTAGAATGATGTCAGTCTGCCCAGATGGCAGGGTCAACTACCAATTTATTTTCCACAGGGTTTCATACACTCAGAATACACACAATCAATTAAGGGAAGGTCTGAATGTCCTGTGAAGTCAATAGAAAGGTATCTGCTGACTGCATAGAGTTTTACAGCTGGTCCTTCAATTCCATAATGAATGTTGTTTACAAGGCAGGACACATTGTTAGTTTATAAATGCAGCTCTTCCCAAAACTATGTAATTTTGCAACATTTACATAAGGGAAAAAACAACAAAATGTTAGATAAATCACTGCAACATTCCCACAGGGGAAGAAGATGAATGTCACAAAATGTCCCCCTTACCTTAATGTTACAGTAATTAATGTTTCATTTCAAACACGACATTCATTCTTAGAAACCATTTTGCACTGTGGTTAATGAAATTGGGCTCCAACTCCTTTCACTGTAAACACACAAAACGAGCACACCCTGTTTTATGTCACACACACAACTTGGTCCAACCTGGTTTCTCCAACCTTTGTGGAATGACTGTACTTATTAGAAAAAAGGTGCTGCACCAGAGAAACCTGAAGAGACTCCACAGACAGCACAGGTTACACACTGTCTAGAGACCTGTTCTTCACCATCCTGGATGACAAAGTTTATGGGCAGCTCAAAGCAAAAAGTGTTTGGTGTGGCAGAGCACACTGACAGACTTGGGGCACCAAGCACCTCTCTGGGAAGCTGTTCCAGTGTGTGACACCCTCTCGGTCAAGAACTGCTTCCTGATGTCCAGTCTAGACCTCCCCTGGTGCATCTCTGAACCATTCCCACGTGTCCTGTCACCGGATATCAGAAGAGCTCAGCACATCCCTCTCCACATCCCCTCCTCAGGAAGTTGTGGACAGCAGTGTGGTCACCCCCAGCCTCCTTTTCTCCGAACTACACAAGCTCAGAGTTCTCAACCACCCCTCACAGGACATTCCTCCCAGCCTTCCCACCACTGCTGTTGCCCTGTGGATGCATTTAACACCCTTCACATCTGCTTAAATTGAGGGGCCCTGAACTGCACACAGTGCTCAAGGTGAGGCCATGCCAGTGCTGGATACATAATCATGATCTCATAATCCTTCTAAGAGATGAAGTGTTCTTTCAGTAGCTATACAATATTATTTAAGTGTGTATTTTCATGGCTATTTTAATTATTTGTCTCATCCTTCTCTGTGTGACAGAAATGCATATTTTATTACAGTGGGAAAAATCAATAGTTTGAAAAATCCCAAAGGTTTTGTATATTACTTCTGCACAAGAATTTTAGCTAGATTTATCTGAATTTTTGAGATTATCTAACTATTTCAAGTCTGCTTTCATCCCTGTACAGCCACCTCTATTCATAGATAATCTGAGAAATTTATTAATTGAACTTTCCCCCACTTGGATATAAGTTGTTTTAACAATGGAAATATTTTGAATAGAAAAGCAATTGTCTTTAGTGAACAGCCATGGTGAAGCCAACCTTACCTAAGATGAAGGTGCCATTCGTGGTAACCAAACCTCAGCCTTCAGTCAGTTCCTGCGTGTGCTTCCTCCCCCATAAACCAACTTTATCATTGGCTGAACTAAAACCATCCTTGTTATCAAAAAGTCACAGAATCCCAGAAGATGGCAAGTTGGAAGGGACCCACAAGAACCATCGAATCCAGCCCCTGGCCCTGCCCGGGACCATCCCCAACAACCCCACCCTGTGCCCCAGAGCATCATCCAAACCCTCCTGCAGCTCTGGCAGCCTCGGGGCTGTGCCCACTGCCCTGGG
>JAWWEU010000020.1:768350-796661 GCA_035583155.1 Acropternis orthonyx
CTGACTCGGGGCCAACTGGCCCCTGACCAGGACCCCCAGGGCCCTTTCCTGGCACTGCTTTCCAGCCTCTCATTCCCCAGCCCTGATGTCTCCAAGGCTCCCTTGCTGCCACAGCTGCTGCTCCACACCCCGAGCATTCCCAGCCCTTTGGGGAACCCTCCCTGCGCTGCCCCAGCCATGGCTGACGCTGCTTTTGCTACCTTTCCAATTACACAGACAAACAATAAGCCATTTTCTCCCTTTACCAACCCAGTCCAACAGAATTCATTTAAATTGCTGTGTAAAACGTAATCGGATTGGTAATAGGTCACTTACAGAAATATGACTTTTGCTTTCAGGATCTCTTTCCATTATGCTAATTCCCAACCTCAGGTCCGTGAACATGATTAGCCCACACTCTTTATTCCTGTAATGCTGTTCATCGGGGCGTTAAAGAGACTGGTGGTTAATACTGTGAATGTGGGCAAGTTACAGAACTAAAAAAGCACGTTTAATAATGTTATAACAATCAACATTCTGGTCATGACTGTGGTCTATAAGCAGTTATTAGAGCAGCAACAAGCCATCCAGCAAAGCTTTTTTTCCTCATCTCTGCCCCTGTGTTGGTTTGGGGTTTTAATTTTGAGGGTTTTTTTCCTTTGGTCTTGTTTTGCTTTAGATTTTTTTCTTTGTTTGTTTTAAATGAATCTGAAATTTATTTCTGAGCTTGCATTATTTAAAGAAACTGAGTTAAGTTATACCCTGGGCCTTTAAATAAATAACAATCAAATAACTAAAAAAAGGCTTTGAGATAACATTCCTACAAAAAAAAAAATCTCCAGTTTTAAATTATCTCTGACAGAAACTAAGTCCATTTTGTCTTGGAGCATTTGCTTAAGCTTCCGTTCTATATCGGGCAGTGACATAAGAGAATTCTGCAAGTTAAAGGTTTGTCTCTCATCCAGGGTTTCTTTCAGGATTAGAGGCCTAAATTAGCAACTGCAATATCAGAGTTGCAGTTGCTCAGTCAATTACATTTATATGATAGTTACTAATCTAAGGCAAAAATATTCACTGGGGAATGAGCTTCAATGGAGTAACATCCACTAATGCTTCTGGCTTCATGGAGTCACCAAAAACTAGGACAGGCTGGCTGATGTGAGGAAAGTCTCTCCATACCAAAAGTGCCTATTTTCCTCATTAAACCAGATTTGTGTAATCTTGAAAAATGTGAAAATAGCCTCATGAATTGTGATGTATTATTCTGGGATTTAACGACTCAGAAGTGGTAAAATATCAATTAACATTTTCAGGGCTGATTGTGTGTGCTGGCCCTTTGTTCCCCTCTGCTGGCCTAAGGCAATCTGAAGGCAAGAACAATTTCCCCAAGTTAGGAAGAGGGATGGAGAATATTAATAATAAGGTCAAGATTGGAAAGATTGAAATAGAAAGAAAATCCTGCTCTGAGAGCTTGCAAAAAACCCCGCACCAAATATCACCATGTTGAGTTGAACAGAACAATGTACTGTGCAGACTGGGCTACTGATTCCTGACCTGTAGCATGTGACAGTGAATTACAGAGGGATACATCAAAATATAATTTTTTTAAAAGGCATCAAGAAGGGGACTGATACAGATCAGTCTGTGGCATCTCAAGAATTTATCTTGGATGCAGAAATACGTTTAGAGTGGCAGCATCTGCATCCCCAGTGCAACATGGGGTGAGAAATTAAAAAAGAAAAAAAAGAGGAAAAATTTCCAGTTTGACTGAATGGTTTCTAAACTAAATGAAAGAGAAAGGGATAAAGCCCTTGGATAAGTTCAGATTTCAGAGTAAGTATTCTTAGTGCATTCCATGAAGGAACTCATCTCCCAGAAGAGAGATCAACCTCAGAGACTTCATATCAGCCCACTGTGTCTTCTCTGGGAGTTGTCCAGCACAGAGGTGTGAAGAACATCCCTCCCTTTCAGATGCACAAGTCACCAGCATAATGAAACCTCAGCACTCGGTGTCTTTGGTGGTTCAGAAGCTGAACATCTGGAACCTGCTGTTCAGGGTATCCCAGCCCCCCCCCACGGGGTACAAGGGCTCGCCCTGACCAAGAACAGTGTTCCAACTCCAGGGCACCAGAAATGCAGGAGAAGGAGTGCCACTGTCACCCTTCCAGGCAGAGCTAATCCTGCCTGCTCCTCCCTCTCTCCAAGCTGAGGAAACTAAAGGAGATAAAAAGCCCTAAGAAAACAAGTTTTAAAAAAGGGATGTGGGGAAAAACGAGGCTCATCAGCACCGACCTGCACTGACTGGGCTGTATTTTGAACCCTGATGATCATAAAACCCAAATTTATAAATTATTCTCTGCAACTACAGCAAACAACCTTCCCCCACACACTGTAAACACCGCTCCTCGCTGGAAAAGAACATTCCATTATCATTCCAGGCCCAGACAGGTGGGTGTTAAGGAGCGTTACAGCCAAATCCCAGCAGCACATGTGTCTCCTGAAACCCATGGTCTTATCTGGCACCTGCTTTCCCTTGGAGGCAATTCTGCTTCACTCCTCCGATTCTGATGGAGTTAATGAATGCTTCAATCTTTTGGGAAAGGAAAAAAAATGTATATCCAAGTCTGTTCAGCCTTTCAGGGGTGCTTTCTTCTTACATCCAAAGGGACCAGCACTTCTAGGCAGGGCATTGAAACCACTTCCTTTCCCCTGCTGTGATAGCATGATCTCTAATAAGGGCATATCCAGGAATTAATCTGCTAAACATTCAATATAATCAAGGTAATCTCATACAATAAAATCCCAGAGGACATATATACTATCCTGACTACTAAAAACTGATTTTGCTTGGGCTCCCTTCCTAATTGCTAAGGTGCTCACATAAGCTCTTCCCTGCCAATAAGATTGAAAAGCAATTATGAAAACAGCCACTAAAGTTGTTTCTCCCTAATATTTAGCAATATTTTTTTTACCACCCCACGAACTTACACAGTTGTCCTTGTGAAGACAGCAGGGCAGAAGGAATAGCCAAGACCATTGGTTTCAGTCAAGAAAATAAACCCCAATAAATTCCAAATACGTAATTAAAGAGTAAGTGAAATGACAAAGCTTCAAATAGAGGTGTAAAGGGGCAGGTGAGAAAGAGAAGCTTTAGGTTAGAAACACTGATTCAAGGTTGCAAGTGAGTGCCACCTTCCATGGCACTGCACGTTCTGGGGAACACATGGGGGATTTACAGGGTTTTAAAATTTACTTATTTAAAACAAATTTGCAGTTTACAGACAGTCTGACAAGTTTCTGACAGCAGACTTTCAGCTTAATATAAAGTCAATAGCAATCTAACTTGCCAATACATATTTTTATTCTTCTCTCTCCATTCTTCTAGAAATAGCAGTCCTTGGATTTTGCTAATGCACAAAGTTTTTCTCCTGAAAACTCTGGAAGCTCTCAACTAATTAGCATTGCTGTAAGCCTGTCTTGTTGCTGTAAATGATTTACAAGATGTGCTTTGATTGTTCTTTAGTACCTGACGTGTTACTTTCTCCTCAACCATATTTGATGCATTTAAATAAAGACCTGAAAATGTACCACAAGGAATGTGACTCACTAACAGTGTCACGCACTATAACGCTGAAATTTTTGCTTCATTCTGCATTGGTTCATTATAAATGTTTTTTTTCAAATGGATGCATTTCTGAGGCTATTGAACAGAAGAGATTCATTTTTCATATAGTTTGACAGCAATTATCGTTAGATGTTAAGCAGGTGTCTAAAAACCAATTAGCAACAACAGGACTATTAAAAGTTTATAGGATATGCTTTTTCAAACGAGTAGCTGTTGTAGCTGCATGTTTAAAAGATCCCCCACTTCAGATAAATTATAGGCAGCTTTTTGAGCACAGACAGTTTCTCGTCGTCACAAATATGCAGATCATTGTGGATCTGCAAGTTATCACACAACTTCCTGGCAAACAGATGTTGCAAAAGATATTTTGGCAGATGTGACCCTTTGAAACAATGAAGAGCTTAAAAGAAACCATCCTAAAAGCAGATCCAGTGATTGCTGACAGATGTAAAACAGCACCCTAATGCTGAAGGATCACTGTTGTCAGAATTAGGCAACAAAAAAAAAAAAAAATCTCAATATTAAAAAAACTACAGATAAGTGAAGGAAAAAAGGAGCTCCTGGAGGCAAACACTCTTCTACCATCATAAAGGAACTGTTCATGTTTTTGTGTACCTGTACCTTAAATTATCACTGTACAGAGCATTTTCCTGCTGGAAGCAGCATCAGCGCTGGTAACCTGTGATTGGAATTTTCCTGAAGGGAGGTTTTGGTTACTAATATTGGTTTGAACAACTTCTCTAACTAAGCCTCTTGTTAGCAGGTCTAAAATGCCTGGATAAAAAGGTGGCTGAACAAAAAAAAAACAAACAAACAAAAAAAACCCAAACAGACAAACAAAAAAAAAAGACCAACAAAATGTATGGTTTTAAACCTGGTTTAACCCTTGCTAGAATTATGATTATCAAAGTTACCACTTGTTCTATATTGCCAGGGATAACAGTGGTTTATATCCCATGTCTGTGTTCCCAAAATCCTAAACTAGGCCTTTTACCATGGTTGATCCTGTTTTATCAGCAAGGAGCATGCTTCAGAATTAAATGCACTTGCCAAATCAGAATCTGTCACCATCACCAGATCATCCATCTGCAAAAAAAAAAAAAAAAAAAAAAAGTTTTTACAGTGAGAATAGTTCTAGAGCATAAACATAATACATAGATGATCTAATTTAAAGAAGACATGGAAGTTTGAGCATCCAGTACCAAGCCAGTACCACCTTAAATTCGGTGGGGGCTGTTTTACACATACAGATCATGCTGGTCACAAAACCCATGTCTAGATAGTTTTTTAAATGTCTTTTTAGCAAGGTACCTCCTTTCCTGAAACAAGAAGCCTTAGACTATAAAAATAGTACATATTTATATCATGATAATGCCCAGTTTGCAGATAGAGCAGCAAATACCCAGCCATAACAACCAGTTCTCAGTTCTCCCCGAACTAGAACTGATGGATTGTCCAGGTAAGGCTGCCTTAGCAGAAATCGGGGAACAAAACAAACATCAAACCCCAGAGCACAGCACTGGCATGGTGAGAAAGCAGCAGAGCCACAGCCACGCTCCACAAACCCCACCCTTTGGCAGAAACAATTGCTTATCGCTTCCACAACACACTGGAGCCTTTGACCCCCTCAGACAGGGCTCTGTGGAACAGCCAGGGCACGAGTTTTCAGGAGGAACAGCAAGACAAGGAGGGATGGGTTTCCCTCTCCGCGGGGATCCCAAAGCCAGCAGTGCCCCCCGAGCGTGGCCAGCAGGACACTGCTCACACCAGTCCCTCAGGAAACAGCCCACGTGTCACTCTGCAACTGGGAGTGATGTCATCTAAAGTTGTATCTACAGCCACAAATACATATTTATGAAGGAAAGTTAAGAAAATAATACATCAGTTTTCAAGAGGCTTTAATACCAACTCTTTATCCCGTTAGCCTTGGGTAATTTATAATAAGCTGTCATATTATTAACACAATAAGTCAATAATTGCTGTCACTACATTTTCAACCCTGTGCTCACAGTGTTCCCCGACTTCAGCAAGAGATATGATTAATGAAGCTTTTTCACAGGCTCTGATATTCATATTTATCTTCCAGCAAATACTATGTTTGGTTGATCACAGTACAGGTTAAATTTACTTTCTTTTGTATCCATTGCAAAAAGAACCAGGGTGGCCATACCTGGAAAGTTATTTCATTGTAAAAGGGAAACAGAAAATAAGAATCAAAGGCTTGCCAGGGTATTTTTAAACTCACACTTTCTTCATATAACTGTTTTCTGTCAAAACAAACCTTCATTCAAAAATGAAACTTGCTCTCCTTACTGCAGAAATAACCTTCACAATGCAAATCAATTCACTTTTCCAACTTCGCAACCAAATACTTCCAGAAACAACAAAAACAGTGAGAATCTGGTTATCAGCTTTCCTGCTCCTTGCACCTAAAACTCTCAATAGCTGCAACAAAACCATCAGGAACAGCAGAGTTAGCCAGTGTTGAGCATTTTTGAAAGGCAAGGTGGAATCAGTTTTCCAGCTCAAATCATTCAATGTTTACTTGAATTAATAGAAAAGTCAAATGAGTTAAAGCTTCTCACCACCTCACTGTCCCAGCATAAAGGGAGATAAGGATAATTTGCAAAAAAAAAATAAAAATTAAAAACTAAAGAAGTATTGAGATTTCCTTTCTACAGTCTTTCTTCCTTTCCCTCACGTGCTGAATTTTTTATCGTCAGTAGCGAGACAGACCTGTTTATTTCATAAAGATGTCACTACTGGTTTTTGTTAGCAGGGTATTTTATATTGATATGAAATCCACCAGCTTCACTTCTCCAATGCAGTAATGCACTATTTACAAATTCAAATTATCTACCATGTTAAAATAGTAACCCTCCATGGACCAAGTTGTGTCAGTGCTTTAAGCAGAGCAGCCCTCCAGAATAAGCACTTACTGGAGTTTACATGTAAAATACATCCTTATGCTTTGTTGCAAAGGACTCACATGCAGAATAAAGAACCAAATCCATCAATGACATGAACTGCACTGCCAGTGTGGGGAGCAAGAAATGCTTACAAGGACCTGTCTGTACACTCCTGTATTTACCAGCAGACCAGGCTTTTGTGCAACAGGAAATATCAGCTCAAAGAGAAAAATAAAAAATAGTTACAATAGTTTCTGATTGGCAGGTTCCTTCTTTACAGGGGCATTTAATATTAAAAATACTTTGTATATGCAACAGTTAGATTTAATACCCTGATGTTCAAACACTCAAGAGTAAAAAATTGAGGTTTAAACTCCAGAGATGACTTTTACTTCGCCAGTGCTGGTTAAATGTAGATCTCTGAAGGAACAGAAATCACCTACATGCATATGATTCCTTCCCTGATCTGATTCTTCTTTCTTCAGAGACTTTCCACAAACTTTTCATTCAAACTTGCATGAAACATCTAATGTTAATTGGAGCAATAAAACCCAAACCCAAACCCCAAGGGCACCCACGTCAGAAGCAGTGGTTCAAAATTCCTGCCTAAAAGCCTAAATTTTATTTATGCATTTAGAGAGCTTGCATATATGCACACATGCATTACAGATGATCCTTTTCTAGAGCATGAAATACAGAAATATTTGAGGATTTCTTTGACAGACTTTAAAAACTCACATTTACATTCCCTGTGTTATTGAACTATTCAAAATATCTAACATATCAGCAGACACACAGTAATGAAATACTCCAGAGATTAAGCTTTACATTAAATTGGTCTCCTCAAAGAAAACCCTACACTAAAAGCATAACAGATACTGTCTCACACAGAGGAAACTGAAAAAACAGTGCTTAAGTGTGGAAAATGTTATTAATTCACCTTCAAAACCGTCTTCTGAACATTTGTATTAGTAATGTGAAGAAAACCTACATTTATTGTTTATTGCAAAGGTAATTTTCAAACACTTTTGCTCATCCTTACAGGGCTTCTGATTAGTCCTAACAAGTCTGTCTGAGGTGCTAAAGATGACCAGACACGTTGAACGGATGAAAAACTCACTGCCAGCTTTGAATTCCACACTGAGACAAGGTTGAGCCCTTGGACAACAGGGAAAGTGTACTTAGAGGTCAGAAACTCTCCAGCCTTACTCATTTTGCTAAATACAGCAGGAAATTCTTCCCTCCCACTGAGCTGTGATCCAACAAAGAGCAGCAGAAAGGAAATGGAGAAACCCCAAATGGCCCAACTATACTCTGGTGCAGGTGGCAAATTTCAAATAATTACTACTTTCAAACATAAATAAATGCTGAATCTGATGTTCTATGCACAGGTTTTGGATAGTAGAGAGAAAGGAAATATTTCTCACCAAACTGAAGTGAGTGAGATACCAAAAATACGCAACCACATCCCCCAAAGAACCCCTGCTCAGCACTGGAAATGCTCTGGCTGAGCAGCCAAGCACACACCACGCAGGGCTCCCTCTCTTCTTCCAACGCAGGCAGTTCCAAGGAAGTTATGCCAGGCCCTCCCCAAGTGCTGCTGCCAGCACAGCTCCTCTGCACAGGGGGGGAGACACCACACGTAGACTTGGATCGGCTGTTGGGCTAAGAAATGCTCTCCAGCCAAGTCTGGGACCAGCGGTCACAGTGAACTGCACACAGAAATCTGTCCATGGACTTCTTTTTGTTGTGTTTTCTGACCATCTCTAGACAAGGAGGACCTGATATCATGTTGCTTGTTGCATGGAAAATCCATTATATATATATAATATATACATATCCCTGAAAGTCCTGGCCCAAGTGGGGAAGCATATTTGCTTTTAAATGTGCTTTAGAATCCCTTATGTGTGTGATGTGTGCACATAGGTCAGGCTGTAGCTATCAGCTCTTCGCCACATACCCAGGCAAATCAAAAGAAAATTATATGCCCTGTCGGGTGTTGACTGTGGGTTTGTTGGAAGAAAATTATCACGTTTCCCCAAACACAAGGAAGATAATTTGTTTAAAACCAATTATGTTATATATCAATTAGCTAGACAGCTCTTACTCCCACAACAAGTCTGACACTTGGATCACAAAGGTTTGTTTTCACACTGGCGAAGAAGAACTTCCCTAACACCACCTGTGCAGAGCAGAACACGGTGACTTTCATTTCAAAATACACGTCAAGAAGTTTGAAACAATTTTCAAAAATAAGAAAACAGCCACTCATGTTTATTTCTTCATACAAAAATAACACCTCCAAACAATTTTTCCCTGCCTATGAGTAGAACACATGAAAAATATTCAGTAGGCATGAAAAGCCAGCGTTATGAGTCACACCCTGTGCCCCCATTGTGGCAGTTCTGCTCCGCTCCAACCAGTCTGTTTCAGAAAGGCCCAGTGGGCAGCCAAATTAATGCCTCCCATGACACTGGCACTGGAAATATTTAATTTTTTTTAAATAAAAGATGAAATTTAACTCCAGTTTCTCTAAACTTTAAAGTCTGACTATTTTGTGTTCTTTTGAAGTCACTGTAACATAGCTGTATTGAGAAATAAAAGGAAAACCCCCGAAATTACTCAATGTGGTTGTCCCACAAAACAAGGCAAGAGAAGCAGCCCTTTTCCCTCACTAGAACACCTGTGCCAGCCTCTCCCCACCCCTCCTAAGCCCCACAAGACAAACATCTTCTTCACAGCAACTGAAAGTCACCGAATTCACAGTACTTTGGAAGGAAGGACTTTATTATCCATGGTCCTGAGGCTCTTCCATGAACGTGCTGCTGCTGCCTTCCCTCTGAGTGGGAATCTCAGGCTTGAGCCACCCTGCCAAGAGTGACCCTGAGGTGTGGGCAGAAGTTTGGGAAGTGTCTATCAAGAGTGGAGAATCATCTTATTAAAAGCTCTTTTGCTGAAGATTTTGTGTATTTAGCAACACCATATGAAGCTGCTCTCCGCCTCCCAGTTTTTGTTATGATTTTAGATGCCTACTTTTAGGACTGAGAACATCAAGGGACTCCCTTAAGTACCTGCCAGCACTCAGGACTAGGATGTTCATCTACACATGGCACCTCAAACCCCAAGTGTGGTGCCACAGGATTTTTGATTTTGCCTTTTTAGGTTTACAAAAAAAACCCCCCAACATCGGTATTTGTACATTGCAAATATTATAACCTGAAACAGAAGATCCTCCAGATTTAAGCTGTCGGTTTTTCTCCCCTAAAGATCTACCACAGTCTGAATCCATTTCTGAATCCATTTCAGAAAATGCTATATTTGTGAAGATCATCTTTTTACATAATACCCACCATAACTGTGCAAATGTAAACTGAAGAAATTTGCCACATAGAGGTAAAATATGTCAGAAGCGTGGCAAGAGTGGTGCCTGTTTCTGTCTTTCACACAGGGCACAGCAATAACAAAGCCCACTTTCCCTGTGCAGAACAACTGCTTCCTTTAATACAAGCCAGCTCTCGTTTTTAATAGGAAACTGTAATAGCTGTTAACCTCTAGGTCACCTTCCATACACAGAATCCATAAACTGCTTCTTGGAATAATAGAGTTGTGCTTGAACAGGATGTGCAGTCAACACTGCAGTGCTATCATATAAAATAACTGCTGCTTAAAACAGACTCTATCTCACCCCACTATTAATTGCAAATATTGAATACTTCACTTTATGGAAACAAACCCCAAAACCAAAGTGATCATTTGAGAGCAGCATTACCTTGCAGATATTTGGGGAAAAGTCTGCTTACTGAATGAAAAAGAGTTGCTTTTTCCTTTCTTTTTCTAACTGTTTCCCTTTCAGATATCATAAGCAGGAAGCCTGCAAAAAGGCACAGTATGTGAATTATCTTGAAAAGAGCCTGTCATCTTAGGTTTATGGAAATAGAATAAATCTCCAGCTTAAACAGAACTAGAATAATGACTTCCTTTATATTCTTTCACTGTAGCCTCAAGAGCAAACAAATCATCCGGGTGATATTTCAAAATCAAACTGAAATTCAGGGTTATATGTTGCAGTCATCATATAGTTAAGAGGCTTGTACTATTCTTTGAAAATATGATTCACCAGGTTCAACAAGTGAGCAAAAAGCCAGTTAAACAAATCCAAGTTTCCCTCCCAGTAATACTTGGTCAGCCAGACCATTTACACCAGGTATTAGAATTGCTATTTCCATGCCCACAGGGATTGAGGTGACCACAACTGAGCAGTGCAGTCACAGCAAACAGAGTTCCAGAACTCAGGAGCTGGCAGCTATTAAAGATACAACTTTCTCTACATGAGACACTTCACAGAGCAAACACCAACACAAGTTGTAGGAACCACGTTTGGCTGGTATCAGCGACAGAGCTACGCTTGGCCCAGCCAGGATTGCACCCAGGAACCTCCTGAGCGAGGGCTCTTGTGGCAGAGCTCATCTGTCCTACAAAGAACTATCCCTTTAACAGGTCCCAGTCCTTAAAGGAACTAAAATCTTCAAGAGGATGAGTGCTGAGCAAGCAGCAGCACTAAGAAGCAGTTTGTTGTGCTGCTTTTCCAGAAGAGAGACTTGTTTAGTAAGCACAAAAACTACAGGACAAATCTGTGGTTGGACAATTGCTATTAAAGAACACATCTTGATCTTTAGGAAACCAGACAGCTGTCAGATGTAAAGAAAGACGCACATACCAAGATACCTGCCAGCCAGTGATGATGACTCCCTGTCCCTCAGGGACAGCAGTTTCTGGACAGGCATCCTGTCACCAAACATTCAGGACAAGCAGGAGACAACACAAATTCCCTCCCTCATGTCCTTTTTGTTGTCATACAAGCAAAACTTTTGGTCCCTGCAAAGTTAGAGCTGTTGCTTCAAAAAAACCACCCCATTAATAATATATCTGTTGCAAATATAAAACAATCGACAAACAGCTGCTCAATGAGCCACATCCAGCAGTTCATAATTACATATCAACAGATGAAAACCACTTATCTCAAAGTACTGTTTCATAGCATGATCTCCTTCTGATAAAGATATAACCATGAGTCCCCTGGTAAACTCAAAAGCTGCCCTACCCTCGAGATATCCCACAGCAGTGGGACTGTACATAGAGCACCAGCTCTTAAAATGCCATTTAAAAAATGTTTCCAAGAGAACACTCCCTGCCACTTTTAAAGATTACACATGGAAGTGTCTCACTCAGTGATTTCCCATGCACAGAGAATTTGCATTGCTTGAGGTGATTCCCACTTTGAAGAACTTTTAAATCACAGAAGAGCTGTCCCTGACAAAGATTTTTACATCTTTGGGTAACTGCTTTCCCTTTGAGAGTTTCCTTGTTATTGTGTAATTCCCCTTTTGAAGATTTGCATATTGATGAAGAGGTGCCTTTGAAGATTTTCACATTGTTGGGATGGGAGCAGCCCTTTGAAAAAAAGCTCCCATCATGGAAGATCTACCTCCAGAGCTGTATCAACAGGGTATTACCCCTCTCGAAAGCAGCTTCATTCTGCCTTCATTCAGCAAGATAACCATTCCTTCCTAATGCACACAAATCTCTACTTTGTAAAGCTCTTGCAAGACAGATGACATAAAATTTAGTCCTTTGTCTCTGGAAGTTCTAACAAGAATTACCAAATAGGAGACACAGAGCTGAAAAAGTGTTACAAATTTTTACGTGCCAAACAAATAACCTGTCTCATGTCATAGTGCTGGGGGGAGAGGAAATGTTTCATGTGACAAAGACACCCGGCCAGGTACCTGTTGGTGTTACCTGGGCTGGTAATGGGACAGTTTGTCACTCACTTGTGAAATTTTGCCTTAAACCAACCAAGGGTTGGGGTTTATTTGCTTGTTATTTTTTTCCTTTAGACACCTGCATTTTATAAACTCACAGCAACCCATTCTAAACCACCACATTTTAGCATAAATATAACAAAATAATTTGGCAAGCTTGATTTAAAATCCAAATTACACCCAAAACCTTATTCACAAGATATTTTTAGTTTCCAGTTAAGCCTGAGTGTCCGCTAGCACTTCCAAGTGGAAGAACTGCCAGAAACCCCATTTTCTCAATATTTCATGATGTAGGTAACACTCTGCACAGAGCAGTTAAACCTTCTGACTTGTTTTACATGCAGACAAATAGAACAGTTACTCCTGGAAGAGTCTTTTTGATATACCCTGGTGGGATTCTGGAGTCTTCATTTAAGAACAAGTAACTAAATCCCCAAGAAATTGCAGAGTTCATTCTCCCTACAGTGTACATATTGCACCAGCCTGAAGTTAGCAATGCCTGAAATAAGTCACAGTGGGCAACAGGAGAATCCTCTGCTGAACCCTCATGTATCTCATGTGAGAAAAAGCACAGCTGATGTCAGAGCCACGTTTTCAAGGCCTTCTGAAAAGCAGTCTGGGTGTTTTCATTACCAGAAATGAGGTGTTTGCAGCCATTAGCTGTGGAGGATAATGAGAACCTACAAGGAGTATATGTGCTTACATACCTCCTAAAGTAGCAAAAGTTCTGCCAATGCCCTTTAGAGTGGGGGAAAAGGACAAAAGCCCAGTAATGCAGCAGTGCAGAGGAGAGGCAGAGTTGGAGGGGAAACAGCTTCATTAAGAAAACGAGGGATTGGAAGAGTTTGGTCTGTTGATTCAGTAGAAAATGAGGATTATGATTTCAACTGCAGCAAATATCCTGGGCAGGTTTTTCATAGTGATTTTCCATAAATCACCACAGTTGTAACTTAATTGCTATGAAAAATAACACTATTTTTCCCATGTATGGTTATGAGATCACTTTGTTACTGTAAGCATGAGCTTGGCTGTCAGAAATAATTTCCTGAAAGTCTCTGAAGGCTTCCCATTGCAACACAAAAGAAGTCATTCTTATGGAGCAAAAGGTGGGAAGTGAAGTTAGAGAAATGAGCATTAACAATCTCCATTCATTAGCAGGAAGCTGTTAACGGTTTGCTGTGATTAATTGTATAAAGTAACTATTGAGCAGCCACAATTAAAAATTATTTAGTGACCTGTTCTAGAAAGCTGTAAGTAGATACTTCATCTGTTTTCATATAAATTCGTTTCCTTGGTTTTATCCAATATATTTGACCTTTGAGCCTAAAATCTGAAATTTTTAGTACTATCTCCCCAAGTGCATGTCAATTTATTGAACTGCCATTATCTGAAGACCCCACTCCACCACAACCTTGAAATCATTCCTTTGAAGAGGTGCATCCATGTGAAGTTTCAGTCTTTGTCCCCCAGCACCTTGAACTTCCAGCTTCCACCATTTCTCATCCAGGTATTTCCATGTATTTCCAACTGCAACACCATGTAACATTAGTTTTAATTGGTTTCCCACCAAAGCTAAGATCCTTATATAATTTTTCACAAAGAAAATTGAGTTTGTACCAAAGCCTCAAAACAAGGCAGAGCACAGCAAGAACTGGAAATGTCCCACAGAACTCCCGTTTCTCTTACTTGGATCCCATCAGGTCAGTCAGGAGCAGACTTCTGGTTTCTAACCACAAACACCCCCACAACTTTCAAATAGTTGTGATGCTTTAAGTTCAGCCACATTTCCCCAGTGGGGGCACAGACCTTTTCTGGGCAAGCTGAGGTTCTGTTGCAGCCCCATAGCCCATAGAACAAGGCTTCTCAAAACGCAGGAAAGCTGCCATCAGCATGTCCTGCCAATTCCTGGGCAGAGAGGGAGGTAAAAAACCCAATAATCAAACCCATGAAAAAAACAAAGAGGTACCATTCAACCATTTTATACTCTCCCTATTTCAGAGGAAGAAGAAAATCACTCTACTACTTGCTCCCCTAACAAAACCTAAATGCTCCATTTCCTCACTCCCCAAATCCACAATTATCGCTAAAACAATTATCCCTAGTGCAATATCTTACATAAATCATTGTTTGTGGAAGGTGTCCCTCAATTCAGACCAAGCCAAACCTTTCAGAAATACCTCTTCACTAAACTTCACCTGCATCATATGTAGAGAGCTGACCCCCAAGGAGAGTAAGCCCATCTCATCTCCCTGGAGATAAAGCACTACAGACACTTCCAGCATTAAATACCGGACCCTTAGAACTGCACCAGTCCATGCTTTGAACATCAATTCAGTGTCTCCATTGCAATAGCTCCCAATGAGACTGCCCCCTCAAGAGGATCAGAATGAGATCTTATAGCTCTTGATGGCTATTAGTCACCTTCAAGGCAGAATGCAGCACTCACAGGAGTGCCACAGAGCCTGGAACATGGGCAGCTAAGCTTCACTCACCTGCAGCAAGGTCTGCAAGTGGTACACGTGTTGAAGATGTATCAGTTCCCTCGCTCCAAAGCAGACACTGTACTTTTAAACGGAGGTTTTTGTTTAAAGCACCCAGTGGCTGAGACTGCTCTTAGATGTTACCAGAACATTGCTTCATAATGCACAATGAGTGTGCAAATACTGCAACAGATTTCCACTCCCCAGGAAGGATGGATGTTCTTCAAGAAGGACCCTAATACATTACTGCAGGCTGGAAAGGAGCTGAGCAGAAAAGGCCCTGGAGTTGCTGTAACAGCGCCTAAACATGAGGCAGGGGTGCCCAGGGGGGCAGGAAGGGCAGGGGCACCTGGGCTGGATCAGGAATAGTGTGGCAGCAGGACCAGGGTAGGGACTGTCCCCCTGTGCTGGCACTGCTGAGGCTCCTCCAGGGCTGAGGGCAATTCTGGGACCCTCAGACAGGAGAGACCCTGAGGGGCTGGAGCGCGTGCAGGGAAGGGAATGGAGCTGGGGAAGGGGCTGGAGCAGCAGGAGGGGCTGAGGGAGCTGGAGGGGCTCAGCGTGGAGAAAAGGGGGCTCAGGGGGGACCTTCTGGCTCTGCAACAACCTGATGGATCCAGGGAGAGAGTGGATCCAGATGGATCCAGAGAGCTCCCAGGGAACAGGAACAGGAGAGGGAACAGCCTCAGGCTGGGCCACGGGAGGTTTAGATTGATATTGGGAAAAATTTCTTCACTGGAAGGGTGGTCAAGTGATGGAACAGGCTGCCCAGGGCAGGAGTGGAGTCCCCATCCCTGGAGCTATTTTAAAGATATGTGGATGTGGCACTTGGGGACACGGGTTAGTGGTGACCTTGGCAGTTCCTGGTTAATGTGTGCGTTAATTCAGACTCAGTGATCCAAAAGTCCTCTTCTAACCTAAACAATTCTTTGCTTCCCAAAGCACTGTCCTCACTGGTTCTGTATCTCTCACAGGCAGACTGCACAGACTGTCCCCACTGTCATCTGCACACAGAGAAAGGAAGCAGCTGGAGTTAGTTGTCCTGTGGATGAGCAGTACAAGAACACTGCTCACTTCTCACTCACATCCCATCAGGTCACATATACAGTAGATATCTGTTTTCTTTCTAGGGTACAACTTTATGATGCCCCTGATACTTTCAAACATCTTTACATACACTTGCATGACAAGAGATGTAGTGGATGCATCAGTGCTGTGATTTGGGTGAGGTATTGTCACAGACAATGTTCCAAATGAATGAAACCTGGAGACAGTTTTAAGATTTGTTATCCTAGATATGTCTGGAAATGTTGCCATGATTTTCATAGCTTTCCTCCGATACAAAGCACTGTTTTGACAGAACCAAAACTTCATGTGCATTTTTCTTAGTTTTGAGTGAAACATTTTCCATGAATGTTTTTTAGGGTCACAGTGGAGCTTACACAGGGATCAGCAACTGAGCAACAATATAGGCAAAGTGCTCCACTGTGGGGAACAAAAAATTTCTCAGGTTTTTGTCTATTCTAGCAGAAACAACTGAACTGGAGTATGCAACATCCTATGTTATAAATGTAGATACTTGGTTACAAAATGTTAACAAGTTTGTAGGTATGTTTGACACAAGCACATTTTTCATGAAATTAAAATAACAAAATATAAGAGTCTAAACAAAGAAATCCAAACAAACTGTATGAAAGGCTTCAGTTTCAACAAATGTTCCAGCCAGCAACTGAAATCAGCTTTGCAGGGAATGGCCCTTAGTCCATGTTTTAAAAAAAATTCCTTTAGTAGAAATATATATTTAATTGTTTTCACCTTGCTTCCTCACCCTCTTCAACACATAAGGAAGTTATGAAGTATTTACATACCCACCTCCTCTCCTCACAATTACATAACCAGGATAGTAGAGAATTCCAGGTTTACTCATATATTTGCCTTTTACAGAGCTTACATACCAGTAAGAAATGAAAATATTTGAAGCTAAACTAGTTTTGTGCTGACAACTCATACAAATTATGGGACTTCAGTTTGAATTTGTTTAGGTGATGGAGAATGGCACCTAACCTTTCAGCTCTTCCATTCCAAGACAGAATCATCCTGAAAATACAGGCAAAGCAATGAATTGCCTCTCACACTGAAAAGCAGGTGACTTACATTGCTTGGGACTGAGGCACAGCTTAACAAACTATTACAGAATGGTATCTTTGATTTCAAATTAAATGTCAAGCATAGTTATACAGTGATGAAGTACCTTCAGCTGTCTGGCAAAAGTACAACATATTGCATGCAAAACGTAAGGAGATAAGATAGAAAAACTCAGCCAACCAGAAAACCTGAGCTGCAGGAGGAACAGTCCCAGAATAGAGACAGACAGGCCTTGCGACTCCAATTTCCTTCAATGCCTGGCTGTCACATGGCCAGCCTGATTCCAGGGAGCTGCACCAGCACAGGAGGGAGGGAGGGTACCACTCTGGGGGGGCTTGCAAGAGAAAGGTTTATCATTGCAAGGAAGAACCTTCAAATGTATGTTACTGAACAACTCATTAAAAACAAGCAAACAGAAAAGTTCATTTGCATACAACTCACCTGATTTTCCCCAGTCTGTTCCAACACCCAGGAATTTCTGTAAGATGCAGTGCATTTAACAGAAAGCAGGAAAAGTCAACAATGCCCTTGTGTACAGGTCTGAACACCATCTTTAGAAGCCCAAAAATACACGATGCCGCTTCAAGAAGTCACTGGCAGACCACGCATGATGCCACTGCTGAATTCCCATGTACTGCTGGACTGCACTGGGTGTCTGTTCCCAGGTGCCAACCCTGGGGCCACGGGGACCACTGGGAGGAGCCACCGTGGCTGCCCCATGCCAGGCATGGCAGGTTCTGCAGCAGCCCCACCACGGGGCACCGCCAGGTCCCTCGGCATCTCTGGGGAAATGCACTTACTGATGGCAAAACACTGTGCAGCAGTGAGGAGGGAAACCAAGAAACAACCCTGGAAACACCAAAACCAGAAGACGGATCACAGAGTCATAGAATGGCCTGGGTTGGAAGGGACCTTAAAACCCACCCAGTGCCACCCCCTGCCATGGGCAGGGACACCTTCCCCCTGCCCAGGGTGCTCCAAGCCCCGTCCATCCTGGCCTTGGACACTCCCAGGGATGGGGCAGCCACAGCTTCTCTGCCCAACCTGTGCCAGGGCCTCCTGACCCTCACAGGGAAGAAATTCTTTCCAGTATCTGATCTTTCCCTGCCCTCTGTCAGTGTGAAGCCATTCCCCTTGTCCTGTCCCTCCAGGCCCTTGTCCATAGTCCCTCTCCATCTTTCTTGTAGCCCCTCCAGGGACTGGAAGGCCACAATGAGGTCACGCCAAAGCTTCTCCTCTCCAGGCTGAACAATCTGAATTCCCTCAACCTTTCAGGCTTCAGGAGAGCTATATTATCCATCTGATAGAAAACAGATCTTATACAACAGCCAAGTTGGACAAAACTGGACTCCAGGTAGTGAAAATACAGCATCTTATTAACAGTCTCTGTGTCTTATCACCAGTGCCCCCAGTGCACATGGAACAGCTGCATTTTGGCTGCATTATGGCCTTCAGGCTTTCCACCCTTTCTTAATTCTTTGTGAACAGATGTGCCAATAAGTGATCAGGAGCTTCAGGTAACAATCAATATTCCACTCCGGTGGTGGTCTGGCTCTACCATTTGTGCCCTCTGAAGTTGTCACATGAGACATTTTGTACAAAGATAAGTCTTAATAGAAAGCAACAGTTAAAACCTGGTGTCATTCTCCAGTCTTGTGTCAGTGGGTGAAATGGGGGATTTAATCAGCCTACCAAATAAAAATGAAAGTTTCATGCGGTCGTGACTGAGCCATTTCATAGTCTCAAGAGTCAGAGCAGTTTAAATTGTGAAGCATATGGCTTTTACAGCTTCAGTTAATTTGGGCCTTTTTACTATGAAAACATTTTAAACACCTGTCATTTTTAACTTACGAAGTTATTATCAGGCTCAGCTAACAACAGAATATTCTGTATTACTGAAGTAATTAGTCACCAATTTTCTCAAGAGGCTGAATTTTTTAAGAACGTGACAATAAGTCCTTTCATCTTCATAAGCTCTTTCAGGATCCAGTATTGACAGTTCCATTTCCAACAGGCACAGATGACAACCTGCTGCAATCTCACCTTTGCCTGACAAATCACTGCTAATGCCATGAGAACGCTCATCCAGATGCTGATCTGTTGCTCATTCAACCACTATAGTTTCTGATTGGAGTCAAGTAGTGATGAATGTTTTTATACTCAAGCTTGAGTTAGTTATCCATTTTCTGAAGGAAAGCTAATAACAAAACTAATAACTCTAAGAACTCTCATTCCACTCACTTAACAGCAAACTGAGAAACACATTGCACTGCTAATCATCCCCTCCCTGGGCAGAGTTTCCTGCTCACATCATATGATGACTTTATTATAGTCAATCCTGATCTCTTCACCTTCAGTAAGACTGGATTTGACTGTGCTGTAGGTATTTGAGCAGTGCATTTGCCTCACTCTCATTTATGGAGCAGGGCTTACGTTTGCAGCCAGAAACTGCAGCCCATATAATTTTACTGTATAACATACTACTGTTGTATGAGCTGCATAAATTAGATTTATAAAGTATATTTCTGGTCCTTATAAAACATTTTTGAGCTTTTATTGTGTCTGATTTTTCAGAAAATGTTCAAACCATAAACTTTTCTACAAACCTCCCCTCAAACTGCCAAACCAGAAGGAACGACATTGACTTTCAGGGAGGTTTGGATGCATCATGCTGCAGCCACCTGTACAGCATGGAGAAGTTCCAGGTCAGCTTTGGAGACAAGTATAACAGTAATATGATATTCAGCGTAAATAAAGTGGAGGGAAGTTATCTTACCCAAGACTGAAAGAGAGCTGAAGTCAACAGCAGGTCGACTTCCTACTCACCAGAAGGTTTCTCTTCCCACTGTACACCGAGGAGAACAAGATTGGAAAAGATCCCAAACACTTTCTGAGAAACGTTTAACTGAATAACTACTTCTGACACAATGGGACCATGTAACTGATGATTCAGAGATATGAATGAGACCAAGTATCGATGTTGGTACCTGATGTCTATATCTAAAAACATTATTTTAAAGCTGTAGTACAAGTATTAAAATCAAGAAGATTCATATGAAAGTCAATTTATATTATTCTTAAATACTGGAAGGCAGCTGTTCTGATGATCTTCCAATAACACACCACATTCTTCCTCTTGGTGAGGGGAAGGTCACGCCTGTAGGAAAACTTCCATCATCAGGTAACACCAGGAGGTAAGTCTGAAGGGAACATGAAGTACTGTATAAATATTTCAGGATCAATATCCTTTCAAATCATTACTGAAGCAATCAAGATACCTTTAATGGAAAAAAAATCATCCAGTCCCTTCAGGTAGGCCATTCACTTCAAGAGAGAAGAAAACGATCAATGGTAAGAGAATATTAAACCAATTCTCCACTGCTAAACAGGGGGAGCCACACTATTGGACTTGGGTTTGGTTTTGTTTATTTTTCACAGGCTAATAATAAATTTGTTATTTAAAAATTCTAAAAAATAATTCTTCCAAAATATGTTGTAATGGTTCCTAATCATAGAATCACAGAATGGTTTGGGTTGGAAGGACCTTGGAGACCATCTAGTCCCACCCCCTGCCATGGGCAGGGACACCTCCCACCAGCCCAGGTTGCTCCAAGCCCCATCCAACCTGGCCTTGGACATTTCCAGGGATGGGGCAGCCACAGCTTCTCTGACCAACCTGTGCCAGGGCCTGCCCACCCTCACAGGGAACAATTCCTTCCCAGTATCCCATCTATCCTTGCCCTCTGTCAGCTTGAAGCCATTCCCCTTGTCCTGTCCCTCCAGACCCTTGTGAATGGTCTCTCTCCATCTTTCCTGTCAGCTCCCTCTGGACTGCAAGCCAGTTCAGGTTCAGTGATCCACTGGTTTGTTTCACCCCCTTATTATTCCTCAGTTTTTAATTCCCCCATGGTGTCATTCTGCAGCTCCTGAACACATCAAGAAGTTACAGAAATTACCTCCGTTTGCTCATTCTTTCCCACAAAAGAGGTGAAAATTTTAACAAACTGCTTGAAAAACTGAACTGCTGCAAAAGACAGCTACATAAATCCAAAATTTTATCTGCTTTTTTTTTTTTTTTTTTTAAGAAAAAGAGAGTCAATATAATGATTTTCCTTGAAGCAAACAGAGCCCAGCCAGTTAGGGGATAAAGACTTTACCCTTTTTAAGTTAACACCATTCAACTACTATCTCCCTAATAACTTCTGGCTATGGCACTGACTTGTAGATATATACACTTAATCCTGCTTTATCCAACAGGCTTGGCAGCTGGCATAATTTTGCAGGGAAATGCAGGAAGACACACTGTGGTAAACAAGATCAATAACTTGTCATTCCTTCCAGGAGCCAGTGACAGGGCATGCAGTCAGTTATTCCATGGGAAGCAAGGAATGAAGCTGTGATGACTCTGGATATGTTAATTGTGCCGCTGGTGAAGCACAGCCCCGATGGAATGAACACACATTCTGTTAGTCCAGCCTCTGATTATGTGATCTACCAAGAATTAAAAAAGTATTAGAGATTTGAAAATGAGAAATTCCAGAGACCAGCAAAAGGCAGTCATTGTTCAAGTCTAAAACCAGCCTAAATATGCAGCAAATTTATTATTTTTGCCTTTAAATCTGGAGTTAGTTAGAGCTTTTAGCAAAGCCTTTCTGCACTCTCAAGATTAAATCTTACATTTTAAAGCTGTATTAAATGACTGTATTTGAGATTGCAGTGAATAGACAGACCTAAGGGGGCAAGAAAGGTGTTTTGCTGTAAGAACACATTCACTAGGATTCCCTTCACATATTAAGTAATTGCAAAATCACTTTCCATGTGCAAACAAAGAAATTCACCACATTTATCCTGCCCCAAGGATGCCATTTCTAGGCAGTAAAAACAGAAAGCCTCCTGCCTCAAGAACGGGAAAGTTTTGAAGCAAACACTAATTTTTTAAGGCCATGCTGATAGGTTGCCCTATCAGAGAACACAACACAGGGGCACAGAAAAGAGGTTCCTAGAAAAATGGAGAGATTTAACAGGGAAATTAAGTGAGGACATAATTAATCTGGTATATTTTGTTTAAGGTACTTCAAGATTAAGACCATAGTGGGAAGAAACTGGTGTTTAAAAGCCTTTTCCTAAAGAAAATCCCTTCCAGGAACTTGAGAACAGCTTAAAACTGTGCTTACAGTTTTTAGAGATAGATTGATTATATGCCTATAAATGAAGTCACTACTACAGACCAAGGACATTGTTATTTTATTATTGATCCATTGGTCAATTAAGACATCTTTATGCTGCATTTTCTGCATGAAAATAAAAGCTACTTGGAAACCACAACATGTTTGGAAGTAAACAATGAGCAGCAACCAACTTTTAAAGTATCAGCAACCAAGCCTTGTTTCAAATTAAAAAGTTCTTAATGAGGCAGATTTGAGGGTTTGGGTTTCCTGTTTGATTCTAAGGGTACTTTTCCTCCTGCCAGGGCTGTCCTGCTCAGCACCAGAACACAGCCCAGACCACCCTTCTGCTGAGCAAGTTTTAAGCTATGTGTATGCTAATTACAGTGTTCAGACTGAAAATAGGTGTGTGTTGCTGTCAGGAGAGAGTTGGCATTTCATTCTTTAGGGATGACTTATCATTACAGTGGTACATCTAAAGGTTAAAATCCCAGCACGCCGCTGCAAATTTTAAGTGGTATATTGAAAAGCCACTGTCATTATTTATAATGGCTCTCCCAGCTGCAAAGTGTGGTGGATGGCACAAATTAAATGTTTGCTTGAGAGAAAACCTTCTGTAAAAATAACAAAGTAAACAACAAACTATAGATGGTTAGCCAAGAATTAATTGAAGTGTGACCAGAAATGAGCCTGGAAGGCATGTACTCCTTGACTCAAAGCCATTCCAGACTATCCACAAGAGCAAGTTGGGAGTTTCTCATTTCTCTGCGGTGTCCATGGAAAAAATACTGCATGCCATGTAAGCAAGCTGTGTTCTTCCAGCTCTGTGCCCTTCTTCTCTTAGGGGTGCAAATTTAATTGCCTCATTTGCAGCTTTGTCCTTTGCAGGCTCTTGTGAAAGGAACGTGAGAACTACTGTTGTACCTGACACAAACATAGATCCTGCTGCAGGAACAGGCCCAGATCAAAGTGCACAACACATGCAGCTTCTGGGAGACAACAGCAAAGTGCTGGTCTGGTCAGGAACAGACCCATTGTGGGCTGAGTGACCACACAGGACATAATTAACACAGCACAAAAGAACACAATGGCCAAGGGCTGCAGTGGCGCTGGGTGTGCTACAGGAACAAAACGCCCACCCCAGACATCATGGTCAAACAACCTTCTCATTTTTACTCCCAAAACAGGCTCTAAACGGACCCACCTACAAAGAGTTGCACACTGATGGTGCAAAAAAAAAAAAAAAAAAGCAAACACCAAGGCAAAAAACCCAACAAGTTCTTCTCTATTGTCCTCTAGTTCTTCTTGGAAATTTAAAAGAAAATAATGATCCAGAGTATCTTAAGACACTGAAGAGGAAATACAACCCCGACTGGAGTGAACTTCAGCATCTATTACTTCCATAGAGAGAACAATCGATTTAAATACCTCTCCATCTCTAACAAACATGTTCGAGGCATACTTTGATAATTGTTCCTCTATCTGAGGGATATAAAACAACAGACACCACCAACCACCAATCTCTGCACACCAAACAAGACCAAACAACAGTAATGTGGGAGGTATGGAAAAAAAGAGTTCTAATTATTTCCTTTAACATTCTGTTCTAATGTATCTCTTTCTTATTAACTGCCTAACATGTAAGTATCTTTAAAGTGCTATAAAATAAGGCTGTTCTGTTTTAGCTACAGGCTCTTCAGACACTGGAAAATCGCACATGTTCCAGGGAAACCTCAAGTGTGTTTTGACACACACTGAGCCACATAAAGTGATTCTGCCACTTGTTTACAGAACAAGTGACAATATTATTTCAAAGTCCTTGAAGACGTGATAGACAACTGGTAGCCTGCAGGAAGCTCCCAGACTTGCAAGTATTGCAGCATTTTGGCAGCGCACTCCAAGCTGTGGACAAGGCTGTCACCTCCCTGATGGCTCTCAGCCACTCCAGTCACAGATCAGACCCTCCACCACTACTTTGAGTTCTCTCAAATTGTGGGACTATGTATTTGCCCTTTGTTTGTACGTTCTTTACTCTTACATCAGCCATATCATGACTTTTCTATCCTCTGTTTAGTGTTAACACCAGCATGGCAGGAAGGCTGTGCTTGTTCATTCAACAGACAGGTGGTTTGAAACTATGGTTGATACCACAAAGACCAAGGAGCTCTATCAGAGAAACTTCACTCTTGGGTTTCAAACTCACTTTGAGGTTGGGGGTGTGTGGTTTGAAGAGGGAAAAGAAAACAATGGATCAATAATTTCTGAGCTTTAAAAAGTTCCATTTACACAACGCAATAGCTTGGAATTTGAACAATTAAATGAAGTATTTTAAATATTTCTTTTTCAAAGTAAAAAGGGAAAGAGAAAAGAGCTGGAGCTCCCCTGCAAGGCCTCCAAGTCAGACACAAGAAACTGCCACTCAGAAAAAAAAATACTGCTATACTGTTATATAATAACACAATATTATATATATTATAGTAACATAATAACATCATCATCATCATCCTCATGGCTAAGCTTCGTGAATGAAGATTTGGGAAGGGCTCTCCCCACGCTTGCTGCAAGCTCTGATGGCTAAAAAGGCTGATGTGAGACAGGCAAGTCTGGTTGCAAATAACATGCAATATAATAATATATAATATATAATAAAAACATATAATAACATAGTAACATATTATAAATTGTTTCTTTCTTGCAGTAGCAGGGGAGTACTTGGTGGAGCTGCAACAGCAATGCAATGGGCTGATGGCATTTTTGGGAATGCAGCCACAGCTGAGGCCCTCGATCCACCAAGGCAAATACAACCTGGACCTCCACACACAGCCCCGTCTCACCTGCAGCACACATGAAGCACAGGGACTTCTGAGCAAAGTCAGAAAAATGAGAGTTCATGGAGTTTCTTTAAAGGGGGCAAAGATTTATTTTTTTAATTGCTTGAAACAAGAGCCGTTTTTGTCTCACCCTCTTCGCTGAGGAAGGTAGCAATTTAAAATGTAAACATTTGAGCACATTTTCTTTGCTCCCCTGAAACAGGAGAGAGAAGATGGCATTTGTTTTTCAGGAAGCTCCCAGATGCACTTGACAATGTTTTTCATAACTTTTAATTTCTTTTGCTTAAACAAAGAAAAACCAAATTCTTCCCAAACTCCCTCATGTGCAAACCCCCTGACACCTTAAGAACAACAATTGTGACAGTATTTACTCCTTTGAGTGGGACACCTTTTCCCATTTGTAAACCTATTTAGATCCCACAGACAGGAGTGGCTTTTCCAAGGCCTTTATTGGAGCACATAAACCAAACTGGACAGATTTTGAAAATGCTCAGCAATCAACAGCTCTTGTTTACAATACTCAACAATTAATGAGCCTAGAGACAATATGCAAATATTTTGAAAATTTCCCAGATCCTTCTGTTGGGACCATTCTTTGCCCTTTGCACCCATTTGCCCTCTCAGTTCTTTAGCATCTGAGCTGTCTCTTAGTGCTGGTTTCTCCATAGAAGTTTTTGTCATGAAACTTCTGTCGGCTTGGAGTCATCTGTGAGCCAAGGAAGAGGAATTCAGGTTCACATATTGCAATTTTGTCACGTCTTGATATTCTTTCACTCTTCAGTACATCCCTGACACTTCACAGATATTCACTGGCTTCTCCCCAGAATCATCTCATGGACCCACCAGCAGCTGAAAAGCTGAAGCATTTAGCAGACTGTGTTTGGTGTCACTACCCTCAGGCAGGAAACATGGACAGAGAAAGTAAGTCTTGTTGTGGTTGTGGATTTTTACAAGGAATTACATTTCAACTACGCTGAGATATTAGTTGAAGCAATACAGAAGAGTATGAGAAGCAGAGCAAGACCAGAATAAAACTCTTTGAAATACTAGCAATCTCTCCATCAACCTTGCTGCAACTCTTCTCTATGAGACACGTAAGCCTCAAACTACAACTATATTTACATTTTCCTTCTCTTCTTTTGCTGCCCATGTATCCTACATGCTCAGCAGTGTACCCTGTTCTACACTGGGCTCTACCAAGGCCTTAGAGAGACACAGCAATGAAAGGAAACAGAACTGAAGTTCATAGGAGGAAAAATAACATAATTCTAAATGAAACCAATTAGGAAATATGATGAGTAAAAAGAATTTCAGAGCTGAAAGGACATATCTTTGCTAATGTAAAGTTTCTAACCTATTGCAGGACGTGGCGTGTCAAATAAGGAGGGGAACAGGACAGGTTTTGTTCTGTAGGTTGAAATAAATAGGTTTCAAACCATTACTAACGAGCTACACATGGTCCTGAGACACATTCATCAGGTTTAGTTCAGACATGACTTAGCATGTAGATGTATTCCAATGACCTTTCTCTTCAAAATAAGTAGGGAAAAAAGTGCTGGATTTTTTAAATCACTATTAGATACCATATGGAAAAACAACAAAATCACATAATATCTAAAATATTCTGTTTTAAACACACTTAAAATATTTGCAGCCAACAGTAGAGAATTTAATCTGAAAATAGCTTAGAAGTTTTTGTCTTCACCTCCTCCAAAGTTACTGCATTCCAAAGAATTACTTGCTTCAACATTTTTTAACAGTTAAAAGCAGTTTTGGAAAGAAAAGTTTGTAACAGTAATTTTAAGTTTTTCAGAAAGAGTAGTATTCAAGCAGTGGCTAAAAGGATATAGTGATTTTTAGAAGTAGTCTTTTGTCTCAACTTGCCTGTCATTCTGTAGGGAACAGGGGGAGGAGTGTAAAGCCAAAAATCAAAAGCATTAACCACCACAGGCAGCATTCAGCTGATTAAGAACATAAGAAGCAGCAACCATTTTCTGAAACCTTTCCATTTCTTGGTTTCTTTCATCTTGGAAGCTAAATCCAGAACTTCTGAGGTTAAAATAATCCTGCCAAAACATCTCGAGCCAACTTTAAGAGCTGCACATGTACGTGTAAGAGCAGAAAGGGCACTGCAGCATTTCTGGCAAACTGTGACTGAAAAGTGTGTTCCGGCCAAAATCCCTATTGCAATGTGTGTTTAAAGTGTGCGATGGCCAAGGAAGGCCTCAAGTCCCTCTCAATTCCTTTCCTGCTGATCCTTTTGTAAGATTGTTCAGTGTCTAACACATTCTTCCCCTACTCTTACAGGCATAACATCAGAAGCACAATAAACAGCTTAAATTAATTTCTACTATTGCTATTAAAAAGATCTCACCATGTTACCCGACTTCAGCTATAGATTTTCCCTGTTTTGTGAATAAAGTAATATTGTTTGATATCTTCTTTATTCTTTAATCATGAAGAATACATAGATCAAATCTGGCTTATAATTATTTTCTGAAAATGACAGCACTCACGGGAAGAGTTCCTAAAGATTCTAAATCCCCCAAGTCAGCACTCAGTCTGCCACTTGGACATCTCAGAGGAGGAATTACAAGTTTAATATTCTTCCTCTTGCCATGCAAAGAGCTCTTGCTCAGGACTTTATAGCCTGAACATGTAGCTTGGTCTGCATTAATTTCACCACAGATCTAGTGTGCTTCCCATATCGATCCCAGCTGGGTCCAGGATGGAGCTACAGCTGGTGCATAGCCATTCCCTCTCTCCTGGTGGTTCTGCAGCTTCCAGAAACATTACATGTGACAAACACTTAACCATATGTTCCACAATTCCCTTATCTGTCAAAGGCATTGTTTTGGAGCAGATCCACCAATTTCCAATGGGTAGCACGAATGCAAACATGTTTCCCTGTGGCTATGCTGTTGTTCAGACCACAAACAGTAAGAATGACCTAACAGGATGGAGATGGTTGAGCAGCCAATACCAACACCCAGCCTGAAGTTCAAATACACTCCCAGGTATCACTGCCGACGCTCAGAGATCTCTGTTCAGTATGAAAGGCCACAGGAAGGAAAGTCATTTCAGTAAGTGGGTCTGAAGGAGTTCATCAAAGCACCCAGGTCAGAGAGGGGCAGGGATAACACAGGGGAAGGTTTCTTCATCCCTCCCCTGTGGATCACGTGTGCTTCCCAGAGACAGCCACAGTAATGTGCTGACAAGCCCTGGGGCTGGACACCTCCAATCCCAGAATGGGTTGGGCTGGAAGGGACCTTAAAGCTCACCCAGTCCCACCCCCTGCCATGGGCAGGGACACCTCCCACCAGCCCAGGTTGCTCCAAGCCCCGTCCAACCTGGC